>PIJE02000948.1:0-47500 GCA_002895965.2 Coryphaenoides rupestris | reverse complement strand
TACTGTATGCATAATATGTGTGTTCACATATTACGCATACAATATGATTTATACACAATATGTTATATATACAATATTTGATATATGTGCCGTATATAGCAAGCACAATAGATTTGGTACAGTGGAGAACTGAAATAGTCCGTACACGAAGAGACACTTAAGAGTACAGCATGGATGAATGAAATCTAATTTTGGATCAGATGTAGAAGAACCTCACACTGGAATAATAACCAATCTGCTAAAATGCTCACATCTGATTGGATCTTAAAGGAACCAATCAGGGTCCACCTTATTATTTAAGGCTATATTTCACCATTACAAAAATCATATGAACAACTTTCTATCTGACAGAGACCACCACCATGCAGACAGCATACAAAATGAACTAAATCAAATACATTTATCTTGAATATTAACTACTGTGGAATAAATAGTCCATGAAATAAGTTCATGTTTGGAGTTTTCGCTTCCCTTCCCCTCTCTCCTCCCCTCCCCTCCTCCCCCCTAAACCCAGACCCTGACCAGAGACCCATGGTGGTCTTGTCTGTCTGTCGGCGTCGGGGGAGACGTCCCTCTCTGCAAAGTCACATAATCACGCAGCATTTGCACGGCTTCTTCTCCTTCTCCTGGCTGTGGAGGACCTCCACGGCAGCTCCCTCCGGGACCCCTGGTGCCATCTCCTCTGCCTTGGGGAGGGGCTGGCTGGAGGAGAGGCTGCTGCCGTTTGGCTCTCCAGCCCGCATCAACTGGCCCCCGGGGCTGGCTGCAGGCACAGGGCTGACTGCAGGCACAGGTCTGGCTGCAGGCACAGCCCTGACTGCAGGCACAGGGCTGACTGCAGGCACAGGGCTGACCTTCGGGGTGGGGTTTCCCTCGTGGTCTTCTATCAGAACCAGCTCAGCTTTAACAGTGCCCTCAAGACCCAGAACCCTGCTGGTCTGGTCCTGGTCCTCCACACTCTGGTAACCCATGAACACCATGGTTACAGGCTTCTCCTCACTGGCCTCCGCTAACCCCAGCTCGGCCTCCGCTTGCCCCAGTCCAGCCTCCGCTAGCACCATCCCAGCCTCCGGCTCAGGGCCCCTGACATCCACTGTGGCCTGAGGAACCTTCTGAACAACCTTTTGAGTAACCTTCTGTGTAACCTTCTGGGTAACCTTGTGAGAAACCTTTTGAGGAAACTTTTGAGGATCCTTCTGAGCACCCTTCTGAGGAACCTCTTGGATCCCCGATGCAGGGTGATGGGTGGTGGCGGGGCCAGCAGGGTGGTGGGCGGGGGCTATGACAGGGTGTGTCTCCATGGCGACCTGGTCTGCTTTCAGGATGAGATCTTCCACCTCCAAGAAGCTCAGTGGCTGAACATCATTCTCTCCGTTCACCTCGTGCACCACTGTGGAAGAGACACTATGTTCAGTCATGTCAGTCCAGAAGCTAAGATCATCTCTATTATATAGCTCAGGAACATAACCCCCATAGTATAGCATGGCAACAGATGATTGTGGGAGTGTGTGGGGTTGGTAGATGGCTGGCTTAATTGGCCTCACCTGGCCCAGTCAGAGTCTGGGGGGGGGTGGGGCTGCAAGACTGGTGCATTGGCTAATCAGTGCCCAGGTTAAGTCAGCCATCAGCACACGCACTCGGGAGAGCGCTAGCATGCTACTAGGTACCATCTGCTCTGTCACGCCATCTTTATATGCTGACACTTTACAATCAACCAGACCTTTAACCACAACCTGCCTGTGTCCTTGGAGGAGCCCCGAACTAAAGCCACACATGTGGCATTGTAGCATGAGCTATATTCCTATATTCCTATATTTTTATACTTCTCCTAGGACTTAAAGACTTGTAGAGATTTGTAAATCTGTTATTTTATTTTTTATTATTCTACTGTTTATTTCTCTATTGTTTTATTCTATTGCTATGCAACCTGGCACAACCTTTGGGATCAATAAAGTTCTATCTTATCTTATCTCTCTATGCTACATTGGCACCGATAGCACTGATTTGCCAATGCACAAGAGGCTTGCAACCCCAACCCCCCAGACTCTAACTGGGCCAGGTGAGGCCAATTAAGTCAGCCACCAAACACACACACTCCCACAATGATATATACATTCATGTCTATATCTAGCCTTGTGAGACTATCTTGATATACATTCCTGTACAGTATATATCTAGACTTGTGAGACCACAAGTGTTCCACAATGAATATCTGTCTGGCACCAATTCTAATCTGAGAAGAGGCTCCCGTGCAGACTTTTGTTCAGCTTTTTTAAATTGTTATTCTGTCTCGTTTGGGTCCATTGCTGCATTCACCATGCAGACCAACAGCTGCTGAAGGCTGGCCAGGGAGTGGCCTCTAGTGCCCCCCTGAGGCTGTAGCTGTGGTGACAGACCTGACTCGACCCTGAGACCCAGAGGGCCTATGGGAAGACTCACCTTTGGTTCTGTCCTCATAAACTTTGACCCCTTGGAGCGAGAGGTCAACAGGAAGTAGCGTGTTAGTGGACAGGACTTTGGTCTCGCCGGTCACCTTGTCACGCTCCACCTTTATCTCTACAGAGTACATAGCTGCACACACACACACACACACACACAGTTAGCGTCAGATTTAATCCAGCTGATAAAGTGGATCATTGGGGCAATTCAACATCCCACGCGCTGAATCAGCTAAAAGGACAGATAAAGACAGTTAAAATGCTTAATTACATCCGCTGATCCAGCACCAGCAACTAGTTAAATCCAGGTACCAGACTGACCTGCTTTCAGTAGAGAGTCAGGAGGAGCTGCCGAAGATGTTGGGGGGCTGTAGTTCTGTAGGGTCCCGTCAGAGATCTGGAGAGTCCCGTCAGAGATCTGGAGAGTCCCGTCAGAGATCTGTAGGGTCCCGTCAGAGAGTGCTGTCCACCCAGGATAGAGGAGAGGTAGACAGACCCTTTACATTGGACTAACATTCAAATCAACCATAATAACCTTTACTGTTCTATCATGGTAAATGGTCAATTGATTGCATTTATACAGCGCTTTACAGTATTGCCTCACATTCACCCATTCATACACCGACGGCAGTGCCAACCATGCAAGGTAACAAACAACACGTCAGGAGCAGGTGGCGTCTTGCTCAGGGACACCTCCACACTTGGCTAGGAGGGGGAACCCAGGGATCAAACCAGCAACCTTCCGGTTGCCAACAACCAGAAGGTTGCTGGTTCTGCGCTTACCTCCTGAGCTACTGCCACCCGTAGTCTGCATACTTTATTACTTTACTACCTTACTAATCTTTACGAGATAAACCTTACTCACCTTTACTTAATATAACATGTAATTGTATTATTTATATGATTCACATTAGTATTTATCATTCTCAGAACTCACGTTGCGTCAGATCTGGTTGGTCCAGATGAGGCGGGTCGTGAACTTTGACCTCTGTGGTAGGACAGACGGACAGGGTCAGGAAAGAGAAAAACTAGAGCATCACCAAATGAATTAAGAATTATACTATTATGAATAACCATAACAATGTGATCTTGTTATTAATCATAATAGTAGCCATATTAACAATACTGTTAATAACATTAATATTACCATTATTCAGATTAATAATACCATATATGAAGGTAAAATCACCTTTTACTGACTGTCCAGTCATCTGTAAGAGAGAGAGACAGAGACAGAGACGGGGAGAGAGAGACAGAGAGAGATAGTTGGTGAGTGAGTGTGTGTGCGCGCGTGTGTGTGTGCGCGCACGTGTGTGTGTGTATGTGTGCGTGTGTGTGCGTGCGTGCATGTGTGTGTGTTCTTACAGTCACGTATGGTCTTGTACTTCCAGACTCCAAACACATCACTTCCTCTTCAAGTCTGAAACAGGCAGAGAGACAGACAGACAGACAGAGAGACAGACAGACAGGTAGACAGACAGACAGGTAGACAGACCGAGAGACAGACAGACAGACAGCCAGATGGTCAGACAGACAGACAGACAGGTAGATAGGTGAGAGACGGAGGTCAGGTTATTTACCTGCTGATGTTGCTCTCCAGCTCGTCGATGCGACCCTCGTCTTGCTCCAGCTGCTTCTTGACAGCGTGTTCCTCCATGCCACCAGAGGGCACTCCCTCCAGCAGCCAGCGTTCACGCAGCGCCTTGGACTGCAGACATTCAACCTTTAAACTTTCACCTTGTGAGGATCCGGTCAAATCGGCTTTTTTTTGCCCAGGAGGCTTCCTCACTGAGTGAAAGGACATCGACGTATCCTTGTGTAAGTGTAAGTCTTTTCCTAAATCCTTATGAATTGTCCTCCTCATCTTTCCTTGACCTCATGACGTTTTTCCATTGAGGTGAAGGAAAGGTAGTAAAAGTAGGAAAGGACATGAGACGTCATTTCTTTTACTACTAGGACCGGAGCACTGGATATCTGGAAGACTTAATCAGATGATGGGGAGGGGGGGGGGGGGGGGGGGGGGGGGATGGGAGGGATGGGAGGGGAGGTAGGGGGGAGGTGAGGGGGTGGCGGTGAGTACCTTGAGATGCTGAAGTTGTCTTCTGTCCTGTTCCAGCTGTCTCCTCTTGTTCTCCATCTCCGTCTGTCTTTTCCTGCTTTCCTGGGGTGAGAAACATCAAACCAGCCTTAGCCTCCAGCATGCTACCGAGCATCTACTGCTATCAAGCCTCTAGAATGCGACCTACTGTAGCATCTACTGCAACCTAGCATCTTGTTACCTAGCCTCTAGTGAGCGACTACCCCTCATCTACGTGCTTCCTAGCCAGTGGCGGCTCATCAATTGGGGGCACTGGGGCACCGCCTCACCCACCATATCTAGAGAAGAAGTCTTCTGAAACACGTGACATAAATTATGAAATAAACATGTTTACTTGTACAATGCCAGCATGGTAGTCTCTATTCATTAATAAATGGTTCCAAATTGTTTTTCGTTTATTTTTGTGTAAATACAATCCGTACTTCGGCTACTTCCTGGTTGAGGGGCGCCGGCCAAATGAGTGTGTATGGGAGTAAGTAACCTTTTGACAAGCACGTGACCAAAAGCTGCTCTCTGATTGGCGGATTCAGATTTTACCACAGGACACAGAGAACTGTGCCCCAGACACACCCACTTTTATTGTCAACTAAGCCTAACCCTACTTCTACCTAGCCTCTGGCATGCTACATAGCATCTAATGCTACCTAGCCTCTAGCAGAGAGAGGAAGAGAGAGAGAGAGACTTACTGCTAAGACCTGTAGTCTCTCTTGTTGAGAAAGTCCATCAGGAGCCCTGGAACACAGCATACCGATCAGCTAATTGTAGATTAAAAACGGAGATAGCCAACATAATGTATTTTATGTTCTATATACAACATAGATTTAATGTATGTGTTATACACTATATATACAACATATAGTTTAATGTATAACTTATAGTCTATATACAACAGAAAGTTTAATGTATATGTTATAGTCTATATGCAACAGAAAGTTTAATGTATATGTTATAGTCTATATACAACAGAAAGTTTAATGTATATGTGATTGTCTTTATACAACATATAGTTAAATGTATATGTTATAGTCGATACTATATACAACATATAGAGCACGCCACTCATAAGTTTAATTGTCACTGAAAGCATCTCTGAAGATTGGCTTTTGACCAGCTTCTTAAAGCCAGAGCTGGATTCATAATGGCCGATAGGTTCAGGGAGTTCATTCCATTATCATTCTATTCCATTATCTATTCTATAGAGGTCTTAAGCTTACAACTTCATCTATAATCTATAATCTATGTAGCTGATAGATCTGACCTTCTGCCGATGGAGGACAACCCGTTAGCTCCCACCCACTAGGAAGTATGACCTCATCACACATCATCGACACACTAGGAAGTATGACCTCATCACACATCATCGACACAAGTGTGATGAGGTCATACTTGTGTCGATGATGTGTGATGAGGTCATACGTGTGTTCATGATGTGTGATGAGGTCATACTTCCTAGTGGGTGGGAGCGACACAAACATGCATGACAAACACCTCATCACATATGACCTTGTCACACATAATGAGCATGAACATGACCTCATCACACATGACCTCATCACACATCATGAACACAAGTATGACCTCATCACACATGACCTCATCACACATGATCAACACAAACATGACCTACACATGATAAGCTTATATGTATTATATATAATAAACTATTGTCATATTTATTATACATGATAAACTATTGCATCATTATACATTCTAAATATCCTATTCATTATAAGGCCTACATGCTAAACCATTCTCCTTGGTATTATAGGCCTACAATAGAAACTATTTTTCTTTTATACATTGTTATCTATCCTATACATTCTCTCCTGTAATCCTATTTAGTATAAATGCTAAACTATTATCCATTTATTATACATTCTAAATTAATGTATGTATTATACATTATAAACTATTATCCTATTTGTTATACATAAAATTATAATATTACAATTTTGTTTTTTATTATATACTCATTATGAAACAAACGATACATGTGTAGAGTGTGTGTGGTGGGTGGCTGGTTTGAGCAGCCTCACCTGGTCACCAGAGTCAGGCTGATTAGGCTCTGTGAGGCTGCACACCTGTGGGCTGTATTGACCAATCAGAGCACACAGGTGGAGCCAGCCACACAGCTCTAGCGGATCTAGTTTAGTTTTCATTCATTCTACAAAACTCTGCAATAAACTGTCTGCTGTGTCCTTGTCGTGGCGGGGCCCCAGAGGGGCCCCTGTAGGTGGGGTGGAGCAGCAGCAGTCTTATATTATGAATACAGGGCTATATTAAACTACAACATTGAATGCATGTTGTTTGTTATATAGACAACATGTACAGTATGTCTGTCTGTGCAACATGTAGTTTAATGTACACGTTAAAACTAAATGATACAACATATATATGAACTACTATATTAAACGAATGTATTTATTATGGATTACTATTATAAACCTATTTTTATGCATTATGTTATGGTATTTATCATTCTAAACTATTATCCTATTTAATTTAAGGCCTCCATTATAAACGAATGTATTTATTATAGGCCACATTATCAACATGCATGCGATTTATTATTCTATAGATTATGAACTATTGTATTTATTATAAACTAGTAGATGATGGAGAAGCTTCTATTTAATAGATCCGCAGCGTGCAGACATCTAGATCTAGAATAATAGAAGCGCCGAGTCAGCATCTGCACAGTCTGCAGGTGTGGCTGAGACCTGGACCAGGACCGGGACCGGAACCAGGACCGGGACCGGGACCAGGACCAGGACCTGGACCGGAAGCAGGACCGGGACCGGGACCAGGACCGGGACCAGGACCGGGACCAGGACCAGCACGGGCTACTTACGCCATCACTCTGCGCAATCCGTGAGCTGCTTTTCAGACTTGGTTCTTATGGACCCTCCGAGTCCCCCACGGAGGTCTGGACCCCCACGTAGGCCTGGTCCCGGGTCAGGTACCGCGGCTCTGGTCTCTGGTCTCTGTTCTCGGGTCCCGCAGCTTCAGGTCTACGGTACCGGGGAGGGGAGGGGGGGCTGCAGGACAGGTCTGGAGAGGGGCGGTGTTCCAGTCGATCCGGGACCTCGGTGCCTTTTGCTGCAGCTGCTCCACAGTGTGTGTGTGTGTGTATGTGTATGTGTGTGCGTGTGTGTGCGTGTGTATGTGTGTGTGTGTGTGTGTGCGTGTGTGTGTGCGCGTGTGTGTGTGAATATTATGTATTCATCTTCCAGGATGTCTACGCAGGTCAGTGAATATGTGATTATTGATCCAATTCCAATCAAACCAAGTTGTTTCATTCTTTTCTATTGTCTCGAAAGTTTATTCCTATTAGGCTACTATTATACTGTGCTTCAGTCATATTCACAACTAATATAACTAATAATTCAATAATTGTAATTTCTTCATATATGTTTATTATTACACTTATTCACTTATCATAATAGTGGTATAGTATGTAAGTAGTAGTAGTATTTATATACTAGTATGCAGTATTCCATAGATGTCTTTCCTCCAATAGGTGGCACACTGTTTTTTGTCTCTCCTCTGTCCTCCGCTCTGGTGCTCTCCCCTCCTCCCCTCCTCTCCTCCTCTCCTCCTCCCCTCCTCTCCTCCTCTCCTCCTCCCTCCTCTCCTCCTCCCCCCCTCTCCTCCTCCCCTTCCTCCCCTCCTCTCCTCCTCTCCTCCCTCTCCTCCTCTCCTCCTCCCTCTCCTCTCTCCTCCCCTCCTCTCCTCCTCCCCTCCTCTCCTCCTCTCCTCCTCCCCTCCTCGCCTCCTCCCCTCCTCTCCTCCTCTCCTCCTCTCCTCCTCGCCTCCTCTCCTCCTCCCCTCCTCTCCTCTCCCCTCCCCTCCTCTCCTACTCCCCCTCCTCCTCCTCCCCTCCTCTCCTCCTCTCCTCCTCCCCTCCTCTCCTCCTCCCCTCCTCTTCTCCTCCCTCTCCTCTCTCCTCGATCCGTTCATATCTCCTCTCTCCACCCCTCTCCCTCCCTTCTCCCTCTCCTCTCTATCCTCCCTCTCCTCTCCTCTCTCCTCCTCTGTCGCCACATTACTGAGCTCTGGTTGCCATGGGAACAGTCTGGGCTGCTTGTTGGCCATCAAGAGACACACGCACACACACACACACACACACACACACACACGGACACGCACACACACACACACACACATGGACACGCACGTACACCACTGGCGCCCTGCAAGTATTGTGACACAGTTTCCATGGAAACCTGCTTTCCGATTTGAACATCCACCATCAAAAAGGAATAGTCATTGTGTAATACTTACAAGCTACGTGTGTGTGTGTGTGTGTGTGTGTGTGTGTGTGTTTGTGTATGTGTGTGTGTGTTGTGTGTGTGTAAGGTTAAGGCTGTGAGTAAACCAGAGTTGAGGGACTCAAGTCACATGACTTGAGGACTTGAGACTTGCTTGACTCACATTTATAAAAGACTCAACTTGACTTTGTATTCATGACTTGAGACTTGACTTAGATTTGAGACAGATGACTCGAGAGGACTTGACTTTTTATTGTTTTCTATACAATATTTTATACAGTCTGTGTGCATTACATTCACATTGGAGCTTCACTTGGCACACAGTTTTTTCTTTACTGTCGTAGAGCTAGTGGGCTAGGCCTACATTTCTAAACAGTGATTTTACTGTTATATCCATTTGGAACATTTTGAAATATGTTCCAAACATTTTGAACATTTTAGTTAGGCTGTTGTTTAGGGCAGGGTGCTTTGTAATTTCCCTATGGTGACTTGATTGACCTGAGCAATGACTTGACTTGACTTATAGCAGGGACTCGACTCGACTTGACTTGTCTTGCTCATCTTATAGCAGGGACTCGACTTGACTTGACTTATAGTAGGGACTCGACTTGTCTTGCTTGACTTAACGCAGGGACTCGACTTGACTTGACCTTAAGCTAGGACTCAACTTGACTTGTCTTGCTTGACTTAAAGCAGGGACTCGACTTGACTTGACATGCTTGACTTTAAGATAGGACTCGACTTGACTTGTCTTGCTTGACTTATAGCAGGGACTCGACTTGACTTGCTTGAGCAAGTAACTTGGGACTTGCTTGAGACTTGAAGCTTAAGACTTGAGACTTGTGCAAATCACAAGCGTGACTTACTCCCACCCCTGGAGCATATCCAGGCTGTAAGGTAGGCTGTGACTGTGAGTATACCCAGACTGTAAGGTAGCACCACTCGACTTCAGGTCAGTTACTAATTGCATGGATTTATTGGTTTCTTTCATATTAAGCAGGACTTTGACCCATCAACATGCAACAACTGATAACATCATAGGAGGGAACACACCAGTATAAGGACTTTATGCATACACAATAAGCACCGAGCAGCACCACGCATGCACATGTTCCACAAGAGATAAACATACAAACATGCTAGCTTCACGACAGCAACACCAAATAGACTGCCATCCCATAATAAGCCCCTTAGACTCAAATCTCATAGCAACCACCATAATCCATCACACTTAGAAACAGGGTAATTCATATTCACATACATATATGATGGAAGGGTATCATGTCTGCTGAACCCATGGCTGTACAACCAGCTGACAGCTGCTGGTGCCCAATACTAAGGCTAGCAGGTACTGAGACGAGCAACCGGATGGTATGGCTAGCAGGTACTGAGACTCCCAGCCCAATGCTAAGGCTAGCAGGTCAGAACTGAGGCTAGCATTCCAATGCTAAGGCTAGCAGGTCAGTACTGAGGCTAGCATCCCAATGCTAAGGCTAGCAGGTCAGTACTGAGGCTAGCATCCCAATGATAAGGCTAGCACCACATTGCCACATAGCAGGTGCTGAGACTAGCAGTGCTAAGGCTAGCATGTCAGTACTGAGGCTAGCATGTCAGTACTGAGGCTAGCATCCCATTTCAACGGCTAGCAGGTTCTGAGACGAGCAGCTCAATGCTAAGGCTAGCAGGTATTGAGGATAGCATCCCAATCCTAAGGCGAGCAGGCCCTGAGACTAGCAGCCCAATGCTAAGGCTAGCAGATCAGTACTGAGGCTAGCAGCCCAATGCTAAGGATAGCAGGTACTGAGACTAGCAGCCCAATGCTAACGATAGCAGATACGGAGACTAGTAGCTCAATGCTAAGGCTAACAGGTGTTGTGGCTAGCAGCATATTGCTATGGCTTTTAGATCAGTGATATGGCTAGCAGATCAGTGCTATGGCTAGCAGATCAATACTGAGGCTAGCAGATCAGTACTGAGGCTAGCAGATCAGGGCTATGGCTAGCAGATCAGTACTGAGGCTAGCAGACCAAGGCTATAGCTAGCAGATCAGTACTGAGGCTAGCAGATCACGGCTATGGCTAGCAGATCAGTACTGAGGCTAGCAGATCAGTACTGAGGCTAGCAGATCAGGGCTATGGCTAGCAGATCAGTACTGAGGCTAGCAGATCAGTACTGAGGCTAGCAGTTCAGGGCTATGGCTAGCAGATCAGTACTGAGGCTAGCAGATCAGGGCAATGGCTAGCAGATCAGTACTGAGGCTAGCAGATCAGGGCTATGGCTAGCAGATCAGTACTGAGGCTAGCAGATCAGTACTGAGGCTAGCAGTTCAGGGCTATGGCTAGCAGATCAGTACTGAGGCTAGCAGATCAGGGCTATGGCTAGCAGATCAGTACTGAGGCTAGCAGATCAGTACTGAGGCTAGCAGTTCAGGGCTATGGCTAGCAGATCAGTACTGAGGCTAGCAGATCAGTACTGAGGCTAGCAGTTCAGGGCTATGGCTAGCAGATCAGTACTGAGGCTAGCAGATCAGGGCAATGGCTAGCAGATCAGTACTGAGGCTAGCAGATCAGGGCAATGGCTAGCAGATCAGTACTGAGTAGCAGACTTTCCTCCCAGTGCCCAAGATTGGCCTTCTATGTGCAGATTGGCTGGCTTATTTAGCTATATTGTTAATAAGGATGCCGAAGGGTTTTCCTGTTTCCCCAAGGAGACCAGGGAAAGAATCTCTGACCTGCCGTCACTTAGTAGATAAAAATGTGTATTTAATATCAATTAAATGATATAGTGCTGGTTTTTATCTGAAACTGACTAGGCCAGGGAACACCTGAAAAATATACCTTTAATCTCAATGAGGTCTTTCCCTGGTTAATGATTAAAGGTTAATAATAATAATAAGATTAGTAGTAATGATCTGCTAGCCATTACATTGGGCTGCCCAGACTATCAGCCTATGGCTGTGAAATGCCTGCAGAGAGCAGCATTCCTCCCATCAGTGAGGGAAGCAGGAATCCGGAGTGAGCCAGTAGTGCCAGTAAGAGTTGTCCTTAAACAACATGGATGTGTTGCGTATGAACATTTACATCAATGTGTTCCTAGAGATGTTTTTATTTCTTCTAACTTATGTGGAGCAGCAGTGAAATATATTTGATAAATTATATTTAGAATATATATAGTCTTTTAATCTTTAGACCTCCGTCCTCCATGCATGTCCTTGTAGTAGTTCTCTTGCTGGGTCTGGTTTGGAAACTCTCTGTCCAGGAGAACCAGTGCAGTCCTCTGTCTCATGGAGGACTCTCTGCGGTGTCCACCACCTGCCATGTCAGCAGGCGGTGGAGTGTGGTTATTGAGCTCATAGGCATCGCGCTGATCTCTCCCATTGGCCAAACTCCTCCACTCCCAGGGGTTCCCGCTGTTTGAGGGTCCGTGGACCACAGGGTACTGAGGGGCATGGGCGTCCACCGTCAGGATAGAGGACCTGTCCGGGTGCTGCTTAGATGGAGGGTGGTAGCTAGAAGACCTGTCCGGGTGCTGCTTAGATGGAGGGTGGTAGCTAGAAGACCTGTCCGGGTGCTGCTTAGATGTGGGGGCGTAGTGGGGGGAGTCGGCCGTGGAAGATGTTCCGGAAGAGGATGTTTCAGAGGTTTTGGGTGTTTCCCCCGAGGAGGAGGACGGGAGGAGGCCCTGCTGTTTGGACATGGAGATGACTTGCATGAGGCGCGGCTGGCTGGAGGGGCTTCGTGGAGAACTCTTCTCTGTGATGGCGAGCCACTTGGCTCGTGTCAGGGCGCTCTTAGGAGACACAGCAGGAGGTCCGGCCTCAGGGATGTGAGGAGGCTTGGGGCTCACCGTCACTCTGCCACCGGGTGGGTTGGCCAGCCTTCCAGGCTGCACCACAGGGGGGTAGACGGGGATCTGAGACGGCCCTTCGTCTTGTCTTACTGAGCTTACCTCAGAACCCTCCTCACTGGGAGAGTCTTCACCTCTCTTTCTCTCCATCGACTTCTGTTGCCATGCCGACACAAGCTCCTGTGAGTGCATGGGGTCGGTGGGAACCTGGACGGGCTTGAGGCGACGCTCAGAGTGCAGGAAGGGTTCCTCTGCTCCAGGGATGGTCATGCTGGCTCGGGGCAGAGTGTGGCTGAAGGTCACCATGGTCTCCTTGCCCATCGGGCTGCGAGGAGCCAGGAGCTCCACGTCCACGCTGGCCCTCTTCAGGCTCCCCATGGAGGCCCTCTCCCTGCGCAGGGGCGGCCCCAGGCCATCCCCCCCTTCCCTGGGGGCCGGGACGACAGAGATCTCGTCGTTGCTCTCGGAGGCCGAAGCCGGTCCCTTGTTGTAGACGGAGTCGTGTCCCCGCTCGGCGAGGGCGCGCAGGGCGTCCGGAGGAGGAGGGCTGCTGGGAACCACGTCTTCTGAGGACTTGAAGTTAGCAACAGCATGAAACGCCTAGAAGACATTAAAAAGAAGTTAGTCAGACGTTTCTCCCCCCCTTCATGACAGCCGCAACAGTTTGGAGGGTGGCTGATACAGCTAATCAGTTTAGGGTTAGTTGGGTATGTAGTTTAACAAGTTAGCTTTAGTTAACTAGGTATGGGTTATTTGGGTAATGTACCAGGTAAGGTTTAGTTAACCAGGTATGGGTTAATTGGGTAGTATACTAGGTTAGGTTTAGTTAACCAGGTATGGGTTAATTGGGTAGTATACTAGGTTAGGTTTAGTTAACCAGGTATGGGTTAATTGGGTAGTATACTAGGTTAGGTTTAGTTAACCAGGTATGGGTTATTTGGGTAGTTTACTAGGTTAGGTTTAGTTAACCAGGTATGGGTTATTTGGGTAGTATACTCGGTTAGGTTAAGTTAACCAGGTATGGGTTAGTTGGGTAGTTTACCATGTATGTGTGAGGGTTATTTGGGCAGTTCACCAGGTATGGGTTAATCTGGTGTAGTCCACCAGGTATGGGGTAATCTGGGGTAGTCCACCAGGTATGGGTTAGTCAGGGGTAGTGCATCAGGTATTGGTTAGTCCACCAGGTATGGGTTAGTCCACCAGGTATGGGTTAGTCCACCAGGTATGGGTTAATTGAGGCAGTTTACCAGGTAAGCGGCGATGAAGGCGCCGATGAGGAAGCCGGCGTAGACGTCGACCGCGTGGCTGCGGTGCTGGGTGACCTGGGTCAGGCCGGTCAGCACCGCCGCCATGCAGAACGCAAACACCAGCAGAGGCTTCAGGAGCTTGGTGCAGTCTGGGATGGTGGAGTTAAAGTACATCTGGAACACAGGAGAACCAATCACATCTCCATAGTAACAGTGTCTCCTATGTTACTGTATGCTATGTTGTTGGTAATCATCGTTATATTCTGTGTTATTATATTCTATGGACATGACAACAGCAAGTTATATTGTGTGTTTTATGTTCTAATTCTGAGTAATAATAATAATAATGTGTGTGTGTGTGTGTGTGTGTGTGCGTGTCTGTGGCGTGTGCATGCGTGTGTTGTACTTACAGAAACATATACAGCAGCGAATGCTGACAGAGTTGCATGCTGGGATGGGAACGTTTTCCTGTGAAGGCAGAAGAGGGTAAGTTAGGGTAAATTAAGGTTGGTTAATACTCGTGCACTGATAGCTGTATGACCTCCATTTTAAACAAACGTTGATTTGTGTGAAACCAACATTATGTCGATACAAAGGGGATGACCCAAGCTATCTGGAGAGGTGCAAAATTGGTGAGTTTATCGCAGACAAGACGCCAGACTCCAGGGAGGGAATTGCCACTAATAGGTAACGTCCCTTGTGTATTAAGGCTACAGTACAGTAATAGGTTTAGTCCTAGATAGGGTGGTAGGGTTAGGGCTAGGGTGAGCGTACCTGGCGGCTAGGATGGCTTGCTGGTCATGTCCGGAGCAGATATCCTTGGTGATGAAGGGGTTGAGGTCACAGGGAACACTGATTAGGGTGTAGTTGGGTTTGCACACCGTGAGGAAGAAGGGGGCATAGTACCCTGTGGCCAACTGGATGACATCAGTGACCAGCGCCGTTGCGCACAGCCCAAACACATGGACTCCTAGCGGGTATGGTTAGAGGGGTTAGGGTACAGGGTTAGGGTTAGAGGGATTAGGGTTAGAGGGGTTAGGCTAAAAGGTTAGGGTTAGAGTGGTTAAGGTACAGGGTTAGGGTTAGAGGAGTTAGGATACAGGGTTAGAGTGGTTAAGGTACAGGGTTAGGGTTAGAGGAGTTAGGATACAGTGTTAGGGTTAGAGTGGTTAAGGTACAGGGTTAGAGGGGTTAGGGTACAGGGTTAGGGTCAGAGGGGTTAGAGTACAGGGTTAGGGTTGGAGTGGTTAAGGTACAGGGTTAGGTTACAGGGTTAGGGTTAAAGGGGTTAGGGTACAGTGTTAGGGTTAGAGGGGTTAAGGTACAGGGTTAGGTTACAGGGTTAGGGTTAGAGGGGTTAGGGTACAGTGTTAGGGTTAGAGGGGTTAAGGTACAGGGTTAGGGTCAGAGGGGTTAAGGTACAGGGTTAGGGTTAGAGGGTTTTCTGTACCTACGAAGCGCACCGTTCTCCTGAGGAAGGAGTTGAAGTTGCAGCCTCCTGCAGTGATGCTGCCCTCAGTTCCCGGGCGAACGCTGACCCTCAGCTGGAGGCAGTAGACCAGGCCTTCCCCCACCATGATCTGGAACACCAGCCAAGCACAACACAACATCCTCACCCTGTGGACTTGGTGTTGAGTGTGTGCTGAATGCGTGTTGAGTGTGTGTGTGTAAAGTGTGTGTTGGCTGTGTGTTGGCGTGTTTAGTGTGTTAAGTGTGGAATGTCTGTTGAGTGTGTGTCCAGTGTCTGTCCAGTGTGTTGTTTGAGTGTGTTGGTTGAGTGTGTGTGTAGTGTGTGCTAAGTGTGTGTCCAGTGTGTGGTCGAGTGCAGTGGGTTGGTTGAGTTTGTTGTGTGAGTGTGTTGCTTCAGTGTGTTGCATGTGTTGTGTGAGTGTGTTGGTTTACTGTGTTGTGTGAGTGTGTTGTTTAGTGTGTTGATTGGCTGTATTGTTTGACTGTATTGGTTGACTGTATTGTTTGACTGTATTGGTTGACTGTATTGGTTGACTGTATTGGTTGACTGTATTGGTTGAGTGTATTGGTTGACTGTATTGTTTGACTGTATTGGTTGACTGTATTGGTTGACTGTATTGGTTGAGTGTATTGGTTGACTGTATTGGTTGAGTGTATTGATTGACTGTATTGATTGACTGTATTGGTTGACTGTATTGGTCGGGTGTTGCGTGTTCAGACCGCAGCAGCCGGTCCGGCGAAGGCGAGGCTGAGCAACATGAGCAGAGGGATGAGCTCGTCCGCCGGGTCCACGTAGGGCATGCTGAGGGTGAGCTGGTGGCATCGGTAGCCCCCCTGGGCAGGCTGGAGCAGCTGGGTGAGCTCCAGCAGGTACAGAGACAACATGGAGGACGCTACGATGGGCAGCTACAACACAACGACACGTTGCTACGTCACCCAGCTACAACACAACGACACGTTGCTTAGTAACCCATACACAACACAACCACACATTGCTACGTAACTCAGCTACAACGCAACAATAACAACAACAACAACACCAATAACAACACATTGCTAGGTAACCCAGCTACAATCAAAAACGACACACTGCTAGGTAAGCCAGCTACAACACAACCACATGTTGCTAGGTAACCCAGCTACAACACAACAACATGTTGCTAGGTAACCCAGCTACGGCACAACAATGTGTTGCTATGTAACTCAGCTACGGCACAACAACGTGTTGCTAGGTAACCCAGCTTCAACACAACAACATGTTGCTAGGTAACCCAGCTACAGCACCAGAACATGTTGCTAGGTAACCCAGCTACGGCACAACAATGTGTTGCTAGGTAACCCAGCTACGGCACAACAATGTGTTGCTAGGTAACCCAGCTACAACACAACAACATGTTGCTAGGTAACCCAGCAACAACACGTTGCCGGGTGGTCATGATGCCTGGGTTCTAGGTAACCGTGGTACTTGGCTGTTGCTAGGTAACAATGCTGACAGGATGATTGAGATTTTTTCCTCACCTCCACAAAGTAGAAGCAGGGGAGCAGCGTGAGGCTGTCCTTAGGAGCCATCTTCATCTTCATCATCATCACCTCCACCATTAAACTGAAGCACCCCAAGAAATCCCCCCCCCCCACACACACACACATACACACATGCACACACAGTCAGTCACACACACACACACACACACACGACTTTGTTGTTTGCCTATCTTGGAGTCGGTGGGCGGAGCTGAGGGGGTCTTCAGCTGATGTGGTGCACCTGTGCAGGTGGAGCTACAGGATTCTTCAGGAGAACCACATCAGTCTCTCTCTCTCTCTCTCTCTCTCTCTCTCTCTCTCTCTCTCTCTCTCTCTGTACTTTAGTTTTGCTTGTGCCTTGTGGTCTTAGTCCCATGTCTAGCTCTATGTTGTGTTTACACCCCACAGCCTCCCCTCAGCACATGGTCCATCCCTACACGACACCCACCACTGACCACACAGACACAGTCTTATTCATAATACATATCTTTGATCACGTGTGGACTTCCTTCTTTGTTGCAATCACTGAGCATGGTAATAATATCAATATATGAATATCAATATAGTGATTAGAAAATAACATATAACAATAATAAATACATTAATAAATATATAATAATATAGTTATTATATATATTATATAATATTATATGATCACATACATATACCTATCATACATTATATTATAATGTATGATCGGTATATGATCATAAACATATCTAATATTATAATGCACTGGACAGAGTCGCCGCGTGTCTCATCCATCTCATTAATAATAGATTTAGGAGTGTGGTTACTATGATGTTGTATTGTATTGATGAGACGGAGGCTCATTAGGATGACTGTGGACATGATAATGAATGATGGTTGTGGCTTGCAGCGCAAATTAAGACGCACATCCTCGTTCCATTCTCTTTTACTGTCGAAGAACGAAGAATGGAAACCTCCCGTCATTTGATGATGTGATCCGACCTCCATAATGCATGACTATTATGATGGTGCTCTCACCTGTGTTGTTGTGATGTCGCTCATGCAGCCTCGGCTCCTGTCTGCTGCTTCCCGCACGTTGACTGCTGCATACCCACTCCTCCTCCTTGGCTTCCTGTCTCTCCTCCTCCTCCTCCTCCTCATGGCCTCACCTCCTCCTCCTCCTCCCTCCTCCTCACTCTCCTCCTCTCCTCCTCACTCCTCCTCTCTCGCTCTCCTCCTCCTCCTCCTCCTCCTCACTCTCCTCTGGCTCTCCTGTCTCTTCCTCCTCCTCACTCTCCTCTGGCTCTCCTGTCTCTTCCTCCTCCTCACTCTCCTCTCTCGCTCTCCTGTTTCTTCCTCACTCTCCTCCTCCTACTCCTCCTCACTCTCCTCTCTCGCTCTCCTGTCTCTTCCTCCTCCTCCTCCTCCTCACTCTCCTCTCTGGCTCTCCTGTCTCTTCCTCCTCCTCACTCTCCTCCTCCTCCTCCTCCTCACTCTCCTCTCTGGCTCTCCTGTCTCTTCCTCCTCACTCCTCTCTCGCTCTCCTGTCTCTTCCTCCTCCTCCTCACTCTCCTCTGGCTCTACTGTCTCTTCCTCCTCCTCCTCCTCACTCTCTCCCTGTCTCTTCCTTCTCCTCCTCCTCATCTCCTCTCTCTCTCTCTTTCCTCCTCACTCTCCTCCTCCCTCTCCTCTCCTCACTCCCTTGCTCTCCTCTCCTTCTCTCCTCCTCCTCTCCTCGTCTCTTCTGCCTCCTTCCTCCTCCTCACTCTCCTCTCTGGCTCTCCTGACTCTTCCTCCTCCTCCCTCTCCTCTCCTCTCAATCTTCTGGCACTGGGGGTCCCCAGACATGTTTCATAGGGAGGGCCAGACGGGGGGCCACTGGACATCTTGGGGCAGCACACCAAATCCAAAAGGCGTAACTTGATTTCAGGATTTCTTATTATGCTGTGCATATAGGCTAACAATTATGGCAATATGAGCATTATAGAGGAATCGCATAGTGACAGATTATATTATACATTTCCAAGAACAATCCTGTCCTTTTCCTTAAAAAGACAAATACACATGTGTGAGGAAAAAAAATGACTGGGGCTGGCTGGCTATGCCTTTGTTATCTAATCTTTGACATTGTTTAGGTCTCTGGTTCATTTGTGTCCCTATTGTTATCTATTTTAAATTTTAGACTTAACTTATTCTTGGTCTGCCTTTTGTTTAGGTTTCCTGTGTAAATGTATCAGTGTTAACATTGTGTGATTGTTTTTGCCCTTGCTGTGAAGCACCTTGAGATTTCGCTGTACTGGATTTTGAAAGTTGCTTTATAAACAAATATCATAATTGATTAAATGAATAGCACCTAATGTCCAAATATCAGACATTAACAGCTGGTTGCAATAACTCAGACCCCGGTGAGGAGTTCCAGTCCACACACTGCCCCTCCCTATCTAACTTATATAATACAGCTATATAATACTCAGACAAAATAGAATTATACACAGCAAAGATTTACAACAACAGACATTCGAGGAGTAAAATTAGTAGGCCCTATCACAGAATGCAAGCTTCTTTCAGGAGTAGGCATATTTCAGAAGTATTACAAAGAGTATTGTAGGAGTATTTCGGAGTACACAGAGAAAACAGCACCTCCGGGAGAATACAACACCTTCATGTGTCGAATTCTCAGACATTTGGACAATATTAGTAGATCAAAATATGCATTAATGTATCATATTATTTGCAGTTTTAGTATATATTGAGGAAATGAAACGTACTACAACAGGAAGTTTATTACAATATGAATAAACCGTCTTTCTTGGTAACTTTTAATAAAAAAAAGGCAAAAAACTATATTTACATCATGAAACAACTTTCTCTCTCAGCATGTAGATGTCTCTCTCTAGGTGAAACACCTAGGTGTGTTCAGGTGTAGCTAGGTTTAGGTACAGCCAGGTATAGCCAGGTGTGTTCAGGTGTAGCTAGGTGTAGGTACAGCCAGGTATGTTCAGGTGTAGCTAGGTGTAGGTACAGCCAGGTATGTTCAGGTGTAGCTAGGTGTTGGTACAGCCAGGTATGTTCAGGTGTAGCTAGGTGTTGGTACAGCCAGGTATGTTCAGGTGTAGCTAGGTGTTGGTACAGCCAGGTATGTTCAGGTGTAGCTAGGTGTTGGTACAGCCAGGTATGTTCGGTGTAGCGTAGTGTAGGTACAGCCAGGTATGTTCAGGTTGATAGTGGTGTCAGTACATCCAGTGTTTCAGGTCAGAGTTGGGGGATTCTTATCCACAGTCCTCCACCACAGGACAGTTTCCTTGATCCAGCGTGCTCCCCACTGCTTCATTAGAGCACTTGGTTCTTGTTGGGCGAGCGGGAGCATCGTCCACACAACCCACACCATACCAACAGATTGAACACAGACACATGCTGGAACGTAGATTGCATCAATGATTACATTCTGCATTTGGGGACAAATGCGCGGTCCAAGGTAGATTGTACATTTTTCCTCTATTTTTTCCTCAGGACTATAATCGTAGCCGGTCTAATCTACACCTGTAAGTACATCTGTATCTCCACCTGTGCTAATGGAGGCGTGGTGAAATCACTGACCTGGTGCAGGCTTTGCTGTCCTCCGTAGGGCAGACGCCCAGGTGAAGACAGCGCAGGTTATCCATCCACTGAACCCCCTGGCCCCTACGCACACACGCAACACGCACACGCACACACACACACACACACACACACACACACTAGGTGAGACGGGTGAAGCGGTGAGACAGGTCAATTGAGAGGGTGAGACAGGTGAAGAGGTAGGACAAGCGAAGAGGTGAGACAGACCGGTCAGGTGAGATGGGGAGACAGGTGATACAGGCCAGGTGAGGGAGGTGAGACAGGTGAGAAGGTGAGACAGGTGAGGAGGTGAGACAGGTCAGGTGAGGGAGGTGAGACAGGTCAGGTGACGAGGTGAGACAGGTGAAGAGGTGAGACAGGTGAGGAGGGGAGGCAGGTGAGACGGGTAAGCCGGGGTTTACCTGTCTAGCTGACCCGCGAGGGACCAGTACTTCCCGAACTGCAGGCGCAGCGGCAGCTTGCCCTGCAGTCTGACGATGACTCCGTCGTTCACGGGCAGCCAGTCCATGGTGGGGACTAGGAGCTGGCTGGGCAGCAGGCAGCACTCGTCCACCAGGGCCTCGTCTGGCTCCTGGGGAGGGGCATCATCCCTGGCTGCAGAGAGAGAGACAGTTGTATTAAACAGAGGGAGTGAGATAGTAGTCTTAAACAGAGAGAGTGAGATCATATAAAACAGAGAGGGGGTGAGCATTCATAATGGCAAGGTTAATAGAACTGCTAGTTGCTAGGTTGCTAGGTAGAACTTATAATGGCTAGGTTGCCTGCATAATAGCTTGGATAAGAGCAGAAGTGCCATTGCCAGTGCTTTACCAACATCTAAGAACCTACAATATGCTAAACAATGCTAAGGAAGGAGGTGCTTACAGCAAAGCCACAGGCGGCTGAGGAGACGGAACAGGAGGAACATGCTGTCCTGGCTGTCAGACGTGGCCGTGTAGATGGGAAGACACCCAGGCTTCAGCAGCCCCCAGATCCTGATCATCACCATCATCTCCCTCAGCATCCCCAGCGAAGATCCGTCCCGCAAGAACCCGAAGCCTGGACGCACGATAGAACCCTGCACAGTCCCCACAAACACAGTTCAGCCCTGCACTCCCAACAAATACAGATAAACCCTGCACAGTCCCTACAAACAGTTTAACCATGCATAGTCCCCACAAACACAGCTAAACCCTGCAGAGTCCCCAAAAATAGAGTTCAAACTTGCACAGTCCCCACAAACACAGGGTACTAGCACACACTCGTACATCACTTGCCTGGTTGGGCAGGTTGGCCAACAGGTAGAGGACAAAGTCTCCAACCCACTGGATGAGTTGCTGGAGAGACTGAAGAGGGGGTCCGTCCAACACAAACTCCTCCGTCTTCAGGTTGATCATCACCTTATCAATATCTACAGAGTGAGACATCACCTTATCAATATCTACAGAGAGTGAGACATCACCATATCAATATCTACAGAGAGTGAGACATCACCTTATCAATATCTACAGAGAGTGAGACATCACCATATCAATATCTACAGAGAGTGTTTGAGGTGTCCCTGAGCAAGACACCACCTAACCCTAACTGCTCCTGACGTGTTGGTTGTTACCTTGCATGGTTGGCACCACCGTCGGTGTATGAATGGGTGAATGTGAGGAAATACTGTAAAGCGATTTGGATAAAATCGCAAAATAAATAGTACCCGTGTCAGTGTTCTTGGCGCAGATCTCGGCCAGGCGGTCCCCGGGACTCTTGTCTGGGCTGTGCAGCGTGTGCGGTCTCAGCAGGGACTTGAACGTGGAGCTGATGGCCATCAGAAGCAGCTTGGCGTGGAAGTCGCAGGCGCGCGCCGCCGTCGCCGACGACAGCTTGCAGAGCGAGGCCTTCACCGCCACGATGCGCGTGGCGAGGACCTGCATGTGCACACACAGACAGACACACAAAGATAAGATACAACTTTATTAATCCCGAAGGAAATTCTTGTGCCAGTGGTTGCTCAAAATTACAGCAACATAAGAATAAAAACAATAGAATAATACATGTCAAATGTATAAGCCCAATATAATAACAATACATCTCAGAAACATTTAGTGAAAAAAAAAGAATGAATAGATTAGAAAAATAAGAAAATAAATAGAAAGTTACCAATGGTATTGAAAAGTAATATTGCACATGATGTAGTGGGAAAAATTAAAAAGAATGTACATTGTACTTGTAAGTAAGTAGTAAGTGTAAGTGTATATTTTGATGCCAGTACTTTTGTACTTTTACTTAAGTAATATTTTCAATGCAGGACTGTTACAGGACTTGTAACAGAAGTATTTCTACAGTGTGGTATTTCTACTTTTACTAAAGTTCAGAGTGCTTCTTCCACCACTGTGGTAGTACTACACGGTCCTTTACGAGGTTCCAGGTGGGCGTACCTGCTGCAGGGCGTGGTTCTGCCTCATGTACTCCTCGTGCAGCTTCTCCACCAGGCTGTGCACCATGGCCGGCTGCACGTGCAGCAGGACGTCCCACCAGTCGTAGCCCGTCACCATGCAGTACTCCAGCAGGAACAGCAGGTGGCGCAGTGTGGTGTTCATGTCCAGCAGCTGGCCCATCGACGGCGACACACGGAGCATGTGCAGCTGCCCAAGGAAACACAGCCAATCACGATGAGGTCACATGGTTTAGAACAGGGTTTCTCAAATGGGGGTATGCGTGTTTTCAGAACATGAACAAAAAAACAACGTTGGTTGTTTAATATTGGTGATGAACAATTGTAAAATAATTCCACCTTAAGAAAATTAATGAATAGCCCTTGATTACATTTAAAGGACTCCTATTATACTACCAGGTGTGAGTGTGATTGGCCCTTCCAAGCGGTTTCAGAATCTCCGGTTTTTGAGTACTTAACTGAAAACATATGTTCGAGATGGGACATCAGTAAAAAAGTTTGAGAGTTTGTGAACCAGTGGCTCAGCACGATGTCTGAAGCCGGGGGGGGGGCGCGAGTGAGGGCCAGACCTTGCCCTGGTTGTCCACGCCGGCCAGGGCCAGCGAGGTCCAGGAGAATTGCAGGGCCTTGAAGTGCACCGCAGGGCCGCCGGTTCGCTGGCGCTTGGCAGCCGCGTCCTCACCAGGCCGCCCCGCCGCTGCGGAGCCGCCGGGCCCGTAGAACACGCCCATGGTGTGAAGGGACAGCCGGTGCAGGATCTGCAGGCTGCCGTCGTGGAAGGACAAGGCTAGCCCTGGGGGAGAGCAGAGAGCATCATGGGAGATTAGCAGAGAGTATCATGGAAGATTAGCAGAGGGCATCATGGGAGATTAACAGAAAGTATCATGGGAGATTAGCAGAGAGTGTCATGGAAGATTAGCAGAGAGTATCATGGGAGATTAGCAGAGAGCATCATGGGAGATGAGCAGAGAGCATCATGGGAGATGAGCAGAGAGCATCATGGGAGATTGGGAGATTAGCAGAGAGCATCATGGGAGACTAGCAGAGAGAGCATCATGGGAGATTAGCAGAGAGAGCATCATGGGAGATTAGCAGAGAGAGCATCATTGGAGATTAGCAGAGAGAGCATCATGGGAGATTAGCAGAGAGAGCATCATGGGAGATTAGCAGAGAGAGCATCATGGGAGACACACAGACAGCCCGGGAAGCATCCGGTAGACTTGGTTACTCAGAGCTTAGCTTGGTTAGCTAAGCCTCTTAACCCCCCCCCACCCGCCCGCCCCCCGCTCCAACCCACCAAGTCCGGGGCAGAACTTGGTGTCCGAGGCAACCTTCAGGTCCGTGTTGGAGATGGAGATGGGCAGCTTGGGCAGTGCCACAGCCGACACCCGCTCCAGGTCGTTGGTGGCCGACAGGATCCTCCACTTCAGGATGGTCGGCTGTTTCTCCCCCACTGCGCAGAGCCACACGGCGGATTAGAAGCACTGCTCTGGAGGTTCTGGTCTGTACTACTAGTCTAGTCTAGTCTGGTCTGGTCTGGACTGGACTGGTTCTTACCGACTGGAGAGCGATGCTGGAAGATGTTGTTGACAGGAAGCCCCTCCTTCCGTAGTGACCAGCACTCAACGACACTACCACTCTGACTGGACACACACAGCAACACCTACACACACACACACGTACATTTATATATCTGTGTGTGTGTGCATGTGCGTGTGCATGCGTGTGTGTGTGTGTGTGTGCACTGCAGACCTGCTCGGAGTTCTCACGGGTGAGGAACTTGAGGTGTGTGACCGCGGGGTACTTGTCTCTGCGGGCGGCGTCGGTCGTACAGCGCATGAACAGCGACGGTAGCAGCTCTGTGTCGATCCGGCATTTCTCATTCACCATGGTAACCACCACCTGGCAACACAGAGAGGTTATTCACCATGGTAACCATCACCTAGCAACACAGAGAGGTTTATTCACCATGGTAACCACCACCTAGCAACACAGAGATGCTATTCACCATGGTAACCACCCCATAGCAACACAGAGAGGTTATTCACCATGGTAACCACCTAGCAACACAGATGTTATTCACCATGGTAACCACCCATAGCAACACAGAGAGGTTTATGGGTTCTGGGTGAAACTGGGTTCTGGACTCACCTTGTAGAACTGGACTGGGGAGGTGCTGCAGCCGTCGGTGGCGGCCACCACAATGTTCCCGCCGCCGGTGAAGGCGATGTCGGCCAGCGCCACGCGGCCCCGCAGGCGACAGAGGCTCTCGCTGGAGGTGAGCAGCGTGCCGTTGGGCTTCAGCAGGGACACGGTGACCAGGCCGCTGATGCTCACGGCCAGCCAGCCCTCCATCGGCTTTCCCCCGAACAACGTCAGAGACGGGGAGAACTTGACGCGCGAGAACTTCTCCCCAAAGTTGGTGGAACCGGACTGCAGGTTGGAAGACGCATGGCCATTAGAACCCATGTGAGATCCTTTAGTTTGAGTCTTTTTTGTTTTCGGTTTTAGGCCAAATCCACAGGTTTTTGTCGATTCGTTTTGGTCTTTCATCTACACTCAAAAACTGACCTTTCGCAAAACTCCTCCCAAGATATTTAGAAACTTGTCATATCACAGTGTGTGCTGTTATCTCCTTTGTTTACACCCTTCTAATTTTATATTTGAGTCTTTTATTGAGGAATACCTCCACTGTACGTCCACACATTAGGATTCCCCCCATCCTCGATGTGTCAGAGTTGTGCGCCTACCGGAACCAGTAATAACATTTTTTTTTTCCAGGCTTCTAATTATGGTTAGAGTGATATCACTGCCTGTTCGTTTGGCTTGCTCTTGGCAGTGCTTGTTAAAACAGGATGGGTAGGATTGTTAAAACCGTGTATACAGTATGTGTGGACGCTGTGTATGTGTGACGCCTTGAACACAACAACATGTTACCATCTCCACGTGGAGAGCCAGTTTCACTCCGTTGTGCAGCCAGGAGAGGGCGACAATGGGCTCCCCGGCCAAGGAGCTGCCCATGTTGCTCTCCCACGAGTTCACCAGGTGCTCCGCCATCGTCCAACACTTGATGTTCCCGTCACCGTCCGCAGACAACAGCCTGGAGCCTGGGAACACACACTCCTCACTAGTGATGCTAACACACACACACACAAACACTCCTCACTAGTGATGCTAACACACACACACACACTCCTCACTAGTGATGCTAACACACACACACTCCTCACTAGTGATACTAACACAGACTCCTCCTCACTAGTGATGCGAACACACAGCCCACCATGACCGGTCTGGTAGCCAATCATCATGAGCCAGATTCAACACAGAACCCCCACCTGATTGGTCCCACTCCAGACAGGAAATGACCTCAGCATGCCCAGAGTTTATCGAGTAGACGTCCCATGGATGGTCAGTGTCTATGATGTGGATCATTTGGCTAACATCTGAAAGAAATAGAATAGAATGGAATAGAATGCACACACACATATATATATATAGAATACACACACACATTATATATATACACCTCTCTCTCTCTCTCTCTCTCTCTCTCATCATTAACAATACCTTTCTCATCTTCCTGGTTCTTGAGGTCGCTGGTGAAGGCCACCAGGTTCCTGCAGGACCAGGAGCAGACCAGAGGAACCGAGGGACAGTGTGTGCTCTGGGGTCTCCTCTCCCACTCACACACATAGGCCACCTCCATGACTCACACAAACCTGGGATTAGATTACATTAACACAAATCTAGGATTAGATTACATCACATTAACAAAAACCTGCCATTATATGATATAATAAATCATTGTTCAATTGTTATTAAACAATAAATATTTAGCTGGAATAATAAACATTAAATAAATATTAGTTGTGTTACTAAACAACTAGTGTTGGGGCAATCAACCATTGTATGGACATTTAGATACTAAACAGAGACCACAAACATCTGATACTACCATACACAAATAACTAGAAGTTACTCACGATAATACAACGTTCACTTTTTGATATTATTACACTTTATTCGTTATTATTTTACAGTTGTCTTCATGGTTAGGTTTAGATTAGGCTCTATTCATTAAACTATAGCTGGTTGCTTCAATTCTGCAATAATTCAGTCAAAAGGTTTGTGTTTAAACAGAAAAGAAACTCAGATTAAAAATGCAGCTAAAATATGTATAAATACACACTGTTGAGAATAAAGCACAAAGTCAGTGTAAAATAACATACTTAACAGACATAAAACACTCTCCCACTAGCAGGATAGAATATATATATGAGCAATCGTACTGAGTATAGTACATAAGAGTATATATCGGTATATAAGAGTATATAAGAGTATATTGTATTTTTACCAGAACAAAATGTGTTGTTTGGCAGAAACCACGGTACCAATGAGGACCCCTAAGTTGTGATAGTCGCCTCTAATGTTGCCTGCTCGAAATCGATTTTAAAACGTCTGCATAATTTCTCACGTGACGCGTAAATGTTCTTTTTTTTGGGGGGGGGGAGAAACGTGCGCATTTCGAAAGAAACGGCGTTGGCCGACGACAGCACAAACACGCGACGTTGCGTTTCTCGGACGGCGTTTTTTTTTCCCGACAGGCGTTATCTCCACGGTCCTCCTCAACACCCGGGCCGCTTGTTGTCTGTCGCCCGGGGCCGAGCCGAGCCGACGCCGACGCGCTCCCGTTAGCCGATCATGGATCAATAATAATAATAATAACAACAACGACGACAACAACAACAACCAGTCGATTATCGATCGATCACGACTATAATCGATGATACATTTTCACATAGCGAGCGTACAGGATGGGATGCTCGGCGTGGAGACGCACAGCACCTAGTAAACCGCGGCTCCGTTTAAAGGCTCCCGGGGTGGCTAACTAAGCAGCTAGCGCTAGCAGCTGGGCTCAGAGGTTGTGTTATTCTAGACTATATTATCATAACGTTATATATATTATCATAACGTTATATATATTATCATCATATAGTTATAGAGGCAACATTGTTAAGGGTTATTCATTCTATTCTCCCGGGGTGTGAGAAGGCTTAGATCAGTCTCAGAGAGAGCAGTGAAACCTGTAATGTTATTTATGTTGCTTTATTTTTGTTGCTTTTTCAATCCCTCCTAGTATTATATTACTTAGTTACTGTAGTAGTAGAAGTATAACCCAATGTAAGAGAATTGATTTGTAGCTAGGTGCGAGTTGATTAGATCTGCATGTAAAAGGGACAGTACAGCAGCAGCAGGGGGGTGATGTGTGTTAGCTGACCTCATATGTGTCATACGTGTGCTTATGGAACCACAAACACGGATCTCGGCTCCTTCTCCGGGCGTCTCCTTCGACCGGGACGTGTGTGGGAGCCTTTAAACGGCCACTAGGTGTGGGTGGGGAGGCCATTTAAATCTATGTAGCTGCGCGGCTACATCGATAGATAGCGGCACGTCTTCCAGTTACTGCCGCTTTGGACCAAAGCAATATAATAATATAGCCAAGCATAGACCAACCAAGGAGGTGGAGATCAGCGACACAGAGATGTCTGAGAACCAGGGGGCCACCGGGGGGCCACCTCCCCTGAACAACAACAACAACAACACCAACAACAACAGACTGAGGAACCCCAACATCAACCAGAACCCCCTCATCAACGTCCGGGACCGCCTCTTCCATGCCCTGTTCTTCAAGATGGCCGTGACCTACGCCAGGCTGTTCCCGCCCTCTTTCAGGAGGGTGTTCGAGTTCTTCGTCCTACTGAAGGTGAGATGATCTCCTCCTCTTCCTCCTCCTCCTCCTCCTTGTGTGGTCTACTGGGCTTGAGTTGGCTTGGAGCTTGTGTGAAGGAAGTGAGTTGAAACCTCTTATCAGGTTATATAAGACGATACAAGGTGACAACACCTTGTAGGAATGCTGCCAACTATACTATACTGTACTATACTATCCTACTGTACTATGTACATATATGATACTATACTGTAGTGTTGTATAATGTAGTCTACTGTATGCTATATGAATACACTTTACTATATTATGCTTTACTACTGTATTGTTGTGCAGCGATTTCACAAAAGCACATTCCTTTTTTGCAAAAACTAAGGGAACAAAGCTGATTCTGATTCTGATATTAACATACGATGCTGACTGTGCTCTGCTGCTCAGGTTGCATGTATCGTACATTAGTTGTGGACAAGCCTGTTGCTGCAGACACCTTGACACACACCCACATACAGGCACCCCCCCCCCCACACACACTTCATGAGGTCTGATGCTGGCTGTCCACAGGCCCTCTTCGTGCTCTTCATCCTGGCCTACATCCACATCGTCTTCTCCCGCTCGCCCATCCGCTGCCTGGAGTCGGTGCGGGAGGAGTGGCCGCGCGACGGCATCCTGCGGGTGGAGATCCAGAGGAACTCCACGCGGGCGCCCGTCCTACTGACAGGGCTGGGGCAGGGGGAGCCGGGGGCCACCGCCGGCCCGGGGGTCTTCACGCTGCAGCCGGGGGACGAGGAGGAGGAGGAGATTACCCTGGAGATGTTTGACAACAGCTCGGTGAAGGTAGAGCTTATGCATCTACCTTACAGCACATGCAGGCTTTACTGTTTGTTCTCTCTCACTCACTCTCTCTATCTCTCTCTCTCTCTCACTCAGTTTCAGCTGGACATTGAGCCTCGACTGAAGCCGTCGCTGAGTGGAGGGGGTGGGGCCAGAGGCCAACGGGGCGGAGCTAACGACACTCAGGACCTGTCATTCAGCCAGACTCCTACTAAAGGTAAGTGGGTAGGGGTTTGACAGTGCATGTACCCCTTTTCCACCAGGACATATTGAGGGCCGGTTCGGAGCCGGTGCCTCATCTGCAACCAGTTCTTCACGTTTCGACAGCAAAGCCACGGGTTCTCAGCCAGGAAAACCGGTTTCAGAGCGCAGGGACGTGCGGTCAGGGGAGGCAGGGGAGGCAGAGCCTCACCTGTCATACTCCAATGAAAATAGCTGTTACGAAAAGTAAAAAATAAAATAATATAAAATAAATATTAAGATTTTTCCAGTGATCTGTGTTATAAATGTAATTTCTGTATGATTTCAATAATTTTTTATAGTCAAAATCGCCAAATTTGCGGAGCTCCGCTACAAATACAGGGAGAGACGAGAGGTGAGGCAGCGACGAGCTCAGCCTCCCCTCTGATTGCGCAACACCTCAGAAAGTGGATGGAGCGCGGGCAATAAGCGCGTATTTCACGTACAGTTTGTGTATCAAAGATATTTAGGCTCGCTGGTCTCGTCATAAAACTGCAATGAAAAAGCACCAGGGGAGGAGCTATAACATCTGCCTCACTGAGGGGGGCGTGTCTTGAGCCCACGTAATTGATGCTCTCCCTCCACTTAACGTTACTTCAAGCTAGCAAACTGAATGAGTATGAATAGCGGAACTGCATTCGCCTATAAAACGTGAATGGAATACGTACCTGTATGCGTGTGTGTTGTAAAGAACGCTGATATGAAATATGAAACATACGGTCGCCTAACCAGTAGTCATTGTGCAACCTGCCAATTGAATGGTGAATGTAAGCTACCTCTATCGGGTTCATATGTGTGTAAATCTGGCTCTGATACTAGCCAGTGCCTCCCCAGCCATTGACCTCACCGCACGTCACTGTCAGAGCGCCACCAACTCTAAGATAGTCTAGAACCAAGAACCGCTCACGCCAGGAGTGGGAATATCATCATCATTTTATAATCATCTGAATAAGAATCCAAACTTGTTCATTCCTTTCGTCTTGAACATAATCACCTCCCAAAGCAACCAGATTTTTGCTGTAAGGCAGGCAGGATACACTTCTAAGCAGCGACTCCAATGTTATGTCCTGTCCATTGGGGACATTTTGTAATGTGACAAATCCAGTTGGATTGCATTTTAGTTAGGGGCAGGCAGCTTTGTAATGAGCAGCTTATGTAGAAATATTGACCCAATGATAGTTCTATAGAGTGGAGTGGGTTTAGACAGTAGGAGAAGATGGCATTAAGTAGGAGCAGGTAGGGATTAGACAGTACAGAGACAGGTTTAGGAGCAGGCTAGGATTAGCGAAGAGACCAGGTCCGAGCAGGTAGCGATTAGACAGTCAGAGACAGGTCATTAAGGTGCAGGGTCATTAAGGTAGCAGGTAGGGATTAGACAGTACAGAGACAGGTCATTAAGGAGCAGGTAGGGATTAGACAGTACAGAGACAGGTCATTAAGGAGCAGGTAGGGATAAGACAGTACAGAGACAGCGTCATTAAGGGGCAAGGTAGGATTAGACAGTAAGAGACAGGTCATTTAAAGAGCAGGTAGGGATTAGACGGTACAGAGACAGGTCATTAAGGAGCAGGTAGGGATTAGACAGTACAGAGACAGGTCATTAAGGTGCAGGTAGGGGTTAGACAGTACAGAGACAGGTCATTAAGGAGCAGGTAGGGGTAAGACTGTTGTAAATATATATGTGTGTTGTGTGTGTGTGTGTAGTGTGGCCCCAGGAAGAGTATATTGTGGAGTATTCTCTGGAGTATGGCTTCCTGCGTCTGTCCCAGAACACTCGGCAGAGACTCACCATCCCTGTAATGGTGGTGACCCTCGGTATGTTACTTTACGATACTATATTATACTATGCGTTTTACTATACACTACTGTGCTATATTCTACTATACTGTACTATATTCTATTATACTCTACTGTATTATATTATATTCTTCTGTACTTTGTGTGTGTGTAGACCCCATGAAGGACCAATGTTTCGGGGACAGTTTCAGTCGGTTTCTACTGGATGAGTTCCTGGGATATGACGACATCCTGATGTCCAGCGTCAAGGCCCTGGCGGAGAATGAGGAGAACAAAGGTTGGTTTGGAACCAGGCGAAGCTGCCTCTAGACCGGGAGGATCTGTCTCTCGAGCCAGGAGGTCTTTAGAACCAGGAGGTCCCTGGAACCAGGAGGTCTCTAGAAACAGGACAACATGTCTTTAGAACCAGGAGGTCCCTGGAACCAGGAGGTCTCTAAAACCAGGAGAACATTTCTTTAGAACCAGGAGGTATCTGGAACCAGGAGGTCTTTAGAACCAGGAGAACCTGGTTTAGTTGTGTGTTGTTGTTGTGGTTGTTGATGTGCTGATTGGGCTCCTAAGGGATGCCGTGTCAAGAGATAATGTTTGGTGTTCTTGCAGGGTTCCTGAGGAACGTGGTTTCTGGAGAACACTACAGATTCGTCAGCATGTGGATGGCCCGGACCTCCTACCTGGCCGCCTTCCTCATCATGGTCATCTTTGTAAGGAAAGCTTGAGTTACACTCAGACGTTTTGATGAAATATCCCCTCACAGGATGGATTTGTCTGGCAGCCACCCGGAGCTAGCAGTGCTGGGGTAGCTAGGTCAGGGCAAAACTAGCCTAGTATGCCTGGGTGAGCTAGGTCAGGCTAGCAGTGCAGGGTTCGCAAGGTTAGGTCAGTCCGTCTGGCTGGGTTCGCTAGGTTAGGCTAGTAAGACCTGGTTACCTAGGCTAGTAGGAGGGTGTTGGCTAGCCTAGGATAGTAGTGCTATACTAGTAGGGATGAGTTAGCTAGGCTAGAATGAATACATTAGCTAGACTTGCAGTGTTTCTGGAGTAGGCCAGGGTTTTGCTCGGCTAGTAGGGCTGAGTTAGCTAGGCTGAGATAGTAAGGCTGGGTAGCTAAGCTAGGCAAGTAGGGATAGGTTAGCCAGGCTAGTAGGGCTGGATAGCTAGGTTAGGGGGGCCTTTTTGCAGGTTGGGTTTGGATTAACTAAAGTTGTGTTAGTCCAGATGAGCTAAACTGTGCTGTTTTTGCCCAAGCAGACATTGTCAGTTTCAATGCTGCTGAGGTATTCCCACCACCAAATCTTCGTCTTCATAGGTAAGACACTGTACAGCAGTACAAGACCTTCCTAAACACACTTCTCTTTGTTGGAGGCCTTAAACATCCTAACTAGGATACTACGAAAGCTAGTGTCCTAGCTAGTATAGATCTGCTTAACCGGGCTCTCTCTGCCCCTAGTGGACCTGCTGCAAATGTTGGAGATGAACATGACCATCGCTTTCCCTGCTGCTCCCCTGCTCACAGTCATCCTGGCACTTGTTGGTAAGACACCCTTACATCAGATACAATGGGCACTGCAATAACAACATGGCACAACAACACTCTGGCCTCTGACCCCTGACCGCCAACACTCTGACCCTTTACCCACAACACTCTGTCCTCTGACCCCCAAAACTCTGACCCCTGACCCACAACACTCTGACCCCAACATGGCCTTCATTCTGCTGCTCCCCTTAGGCATGGAGGCCATCATGTCAGAGTTCTTCAACGACACGACCACGGCCTTCTACATCATTCTGATCGTTTGGCTGGCCGATCAATACGATGCCATCTGCTGCCACACAAACACCAGCAAACGCCATTGGCTGAGGTGAGATTACACTGTTGATACCCTAGGGGGCGTTCTTTACCCACCTTGTTATTGTTGTTTAGAACAGGGGTTCCCAAACCTTTGCATCTTGGGACCCAAGAGATACATTTGGTGTCTCCCTGGGACCCAAACATACAAAAATACATAATGCGTATGCCATGAGGCAACCCACTCCCAACGGGTCCACGACCCAATTTGGGTCGGGACCCATAGTTTGGGAAACACTGGTTTAGAACCAAGAAGAATTATTTTTTTTATATAACCAGTAAGTGTGTTGTGTATTTTATAATATAACAAAAGTACTGCTCCATACGTGTGTTGTGTATTATCTAATATAAGACATTGTGATGTTATGATATTAAGAGTGTGATGTTTCTCCTTTGCTGGTTGCTACTTCCTGTTCACAAAAGGTTCTGATCCAATCCGATTGAGACGATCTGGTTGTTTTTGTCCACAGATTTTTCTACTTGTACCACTTTGCTTTCTATGCCTACCACTACCGCTTCAACGGACAGTACAGCAGTCTGGCCCTGGTCACCTCCTGGCTGTTCATTCAGGTCAGTTTCCTGGACACCCTGATCCTGTTAGACCAAACCCTGACCCTGGTAGACCTAACCCTGACCCTATTAGACACTGGAAAACACATTACTACTACAAATTGCAATAACTGCATTATACCAGCACGTCTATAAATGCCCCATCTGCTACAAAGCACCACTGCAGCTAAAATGACAATATCTGCCGGCTAGCGTTCCAGCTAGCGTCACGTACTCGTCGTGCTAAAGATCACAGCCCCCCGACCTAGCGACGCGGACACAATCCAAACGTTGAGACACCCCTTTAAGATACTTCTCCCTTTGAACCACCAGATCTCCCTTTTAAACCACCAGGCCGTCCCTTTAAACCAGCAGAGTGCCCGATTTAAACTACTCGTCCTTCTAAACCCCCCTAAACCGCCCCTTTATAACACTAGTCCCTAAAACCATTAAACCATTAGTCCCTTTAAACCACCAGACTGCCCCTTTAAGCCACTACTCTTACTGTGCTAACTTGACCATTCTTCCCTCTGCAGCATTCCATGATCTATTTCTTCCACCACTACGAGCTGCCAGCTATCCTGCAGCAGATCCGCATCCAGGAGATGCTGCTGCAGAACCAGCAGGCCGGCCAGGCCAACCAGACGGCTCTGCAGGACAACCTCAACAACAATACCCCCCCTGCCCCCCAGCCCGCCCCCCGGCCAGGGGCAGCCGCAGCCCAGCCGGCCCCGCTACTCCAGCCCCAGGCTCCGGCCCCCAGCCAGGCGCCCGCAGAGATGGACTGGGTGGCCCAGACGGCCGCCATCATCACTGAGGTCTTGAACTCCTCTGGCCCCGCCCACCGCCCACCTAGCCCTGCCCACAGCCTGCCTGGCCCCACCCACAGCACGCATGGTCTGGGGGAAGGGGGGAAGGGTCAGAGTTCAGGATGGGGGAGGGGGGAGGAGGGACAGTAGAAGATGAAAGCATAGGTGGAGCTAGTAGCAGCACAGAGGAATCAACCCTCCCACCCCCATGCCCTAGTCCTCCAATAGGAGACCCTTCAGGCATAAGCCCCTCCCCTCAACCCACAGACTGGCTGGCCACACCCCCCAGAGCCACGCCCCTTGGACAAAGCTCCGCGACAGACAATGACCAGCCGGAGAGCCCCCCCTCCTGATCTCTCTCTCTCTCTCACACACACACACACACACACACACACACACACACACACACACACACACACACACACACACACACACACACACCTCTGACAAGAGGCCATGTGACATTTGGATGTCCCTGTCCTCTGTTGCCATGGTGCTGAGTTGGTTGCCTGGAAACGGACCGGCCACCAGTTGTATAGTGGCCTTTGAAAAGCATTCTGGGAAATGGAGTGCCTAGGTGTCGCTGGGTGTAGCTGTTAGCTTAGCATGACAGGCAGAGCTATCCTCTTTCATTAAATTAAACGGTTAGTGAATGTTTATCACCACGCCATCTGCTCCTGTAGGCCTGTTGCCATAGAGACACGTGGAGGCTGTTGTCATGGAGACCGACACTCGTCATGTCAGGTGTCGATGTCTCCCATCATTAATATTAAATATATGAAATGGATTCTTGCTGGACATACCATAATAATAATAATAATAATGTTGTGGTGCCTCTCTAGCACCTCTTCACTAATGTACTGTGATCAGAGTACTACCAGTACAGTACTCTGATCATAGTACTACTGTGTTCTTGTCATCGTACTACTCTCTCTGTATTCTGATTATTTACTCTCCAGTAAACAGCGTGCAGAACATTTTTTTTATTCTGGTTTCCATCTTCACTGATCCAAACCGTTTGTAGGAGGAACGCCCAGGTGCTGCTCAGATCTCACCACCTCAAGGTAAATGGTGAATTGTAAGTGGATTGCATTTATATCGCGCTTTTATCCAAAGTCCTTTACAATATGGCCTCACATTCACCCATTCATACACCGACGGCGGTGTCAACCATGCAAGGTAACAACCAACACGTCAGGAGCAGTTAGGGTCAGGTGGCGTCCTGCTCAGAGACACCTCGACACTTAGCTAGAGAGGGAGCCTGGGAATCTCCAAGATACAAATGTTTACATTGACGGTGCAATAAAACCATTTGGGATACCAGGAGGGGAGGCGTAAAAGGGGTGACGGAAATGCCAGCGCCCTTGCTTATCTTTATGACCTGCGGCTGCAAGCTAACAGTCTCAGTTCACACCAAAACTAGACCAAAGAAGAATGTATACCACATAGGAGAAGGAAAGCAAATTAGAAAAGGATAAATCAAAACAAAATAGGAATCTTTCCTCATAGTAGTAGACCAATGATTGGGGCTTCACACATGGTCTGAAAAGGGTAAAGGATCCTGGGGAACCATTTTGAATGGCTGCACTACAATATCATAATATACAGAGATGGCAAAAGTACACACATTCTGTACTTAAGTAAAAGTACTGATACTTGTGTAAAAAAAATACTTTGATAAAAGTAGAAGTACTGATTCAACTTTTTACTCAAGTAAAAAAGTACAGGCTCTGAAATGTACTCAAAGTAAAAAGTAACTTTTTGGCTGTTTTTGTTCAAAGCTAACAGAACCTGACGTCATATTAATATAAATATAATAATAAAAGGGAATAGGAACTTTATTTCTACTTCTATTACTGCCTTTCTGAAAGTATTCAGCATGAACAACCAAAACAAAGTGGATGGACAAAACAAGCTCTATTTGCTGTCTCCTACATAGTAGATGGGTGACTTGGTCTCTCCATAGGCCTTAAGAAATCACACGAATGTTACTGGTGGAAATCAGTCTTGGGCCAAACCATTACAAGGGGTAATGCCTATACATAAAACTACAGTCAATAGAAACATTTCCTTCAACAATATTTACAACAATAATTCAGATATACAGTAAATACATTTAGATCCCAAATCTAAATATCCAAATAATACCAATCGCGATGATACTGTATTACATTTACATTGCTCTTTGTCACTGTTGTGCTCTTCATTTATCCACTATGGCATAGCATGGGAAATGAATATGCATATTTTCAGAGGTGGCAAAAGTATACACATCCTTTACTTAAGTAGAAGTACAGATACTTGTGTAAAATACGACTCTGGTAAAAGTTGAAATACTGATTCAATGTATTTACTCAAGTAAGAAGTAAAAAGTACACGCTCTGAAATGTACTCAAAGTACAAAAGTAAAAAGTAGCCATTTTAATTCTTAATATATTGAAAATAATCAACTTAACGTGGACCAATATTAACGTGAGGTTCCAATGCAGAACATCAGCTTTCAACTTTGGACATTTTTAAAACTTTTAGACTTTTGTCAAGTGATGATGTTTACTGACACATTATACATAATAGTTGTAACACACACACCTAGGTGTCTTGTGTAACATGTTGTGTGTGTGTGTGTGTCTTGCTGCTGCTGCCCTGACGCGGAGTCTCATTCTCGGCTTCTTGTTCATCATGTTTAGTTCTCGCTACTTCACGTGTTCCTCTCGTATTTTATTTGAAGTTTGTTTCGTGTCGTTACGTCTGACGTCACATGCGTGACATCAGAGCTCCTCTAACGCGGTTGGACGCAGCGAGCGTCTCTTCTCTGTGTTGTTGTCCATCCATTTAGGTTGAGATCGGTCTCGATGTTGGGAAGTCGTGATGCAATGATGTAAAAAACCCCGACAACTCCCCTCAAATGCAATAAAACTAAAGTAACGAGTCCCGTTTTGAAAATTTAACGAGTAGAAAGTACAGATATTAATGTTTAAATGTAGGGAGTAAAAGTAAAAAGTTGTCAAAAAAATAAATTCTCAAGTAAAGTACAGATACCCCAAAAATCTATTTGAGTACAATAACGAAGTATTTGTACTTCGTTACTTCCCATCGCTGATAATATACTACAATGTGGCACATTAAAAGGTGAACGCATTGGCCTGATATACATATTCATTTTTATAATACATTCCTTTCATTCGTCATACATGTCGAGACGTTTTGTAATATACATTCCTAATTCTAATATCTTTGTGAACCGTGAGCATTCCAGTCACTGTGTCCACTGGCTGGGAACTTTAGCCTCACTCTGCTGATTCCAAACGAACCGCTAGATCATTCAAGTTCATCGACTTCAAGACGTCTATGGTGATCTTCTTCGCTCCGCTTGGGAGATACTTCTGGGTCATTATGTCCACCGTGGTGATGCGCTCGGCACCCTCCAAGGAACTACAGGGTATGGAATTGTCATGCCATCTCAGGCGTGTCTGGAAGGTGTGGAAGTCTGTGATGGACAGTTGGTTCAGAGCATCGAGCAGCGCTTCCTTCACCTTCAGGTCCTCTGCAGCGTGTTGTGGTGTCCAGTGTGACAGCACCTGAAGCAGAAGTAAAAATCTGATGTTTTAACAGGTTCTGTTTTTTTGTTTTTTTCTTTTACATAAGTTCCACTTTTCGTCTTATCAATCTACTTTCACTACCCGTTGAAGTGACTTTGTGAACTGTTCGTTACGTACCGAACACTTACCCTGGATTTTGACACTCTTTCTCCACACCACAGAGGATTTGCTGGGAAGCAGCCATTGTAGCAGCCGTCGGCATCCCCACGCAGGACTCTCTAAGCACAGCTCCACGTGTCTTGTACCCCTGGCCAGGTGGGCTTCAAACGAGGCGCAGTAGTTGTCATAGTCATCAAAATTGAGAAATTCTGCATTCTGAGATTGAGGCGAAAATGAGCCATTAGCTGCGTGCAGCCTAAGAACATTTCTTCAATGTGTGTTTTCAAAAGCGTGGTAGGGTTAGGAGGTTGAGGGTTTGGAGTGATTGTATGACAGACCTGTGGCTGAACGAGCTGGACTGGGTCTCCCGACAGACGGTAAGTCTGGTTGGGAACCAGCACACAGTCATTAAGTGTTTCAATGTACTGGGCCATGCTCCTCATTTTCCACATCTTGATGACCTGCAGCAGGGCGAGAGTTAGAGCACAGTCGCAGCTGGTAGGAGTGTATCTGTCGTATTGGACTCTTCCAGGACTTCCAGGTACCTCGGCAATGACCACGTTCCTGGGCAGCAGCAGCAGGAAGAGGGAGCTACAGAGCTCTGGCTCGGAGCCCGTCTGATGGAACAGTAGCACCAAACCATGGATCGGCGCCGGTGACCGGCTGATGGGTCTGACCAGAGCGTAGCCGGAGAACCCGGTGATGGCCACGCTGGCGGTAACCTCGCTCACCCCCCGCGGTGTGAGGAACTCCACCCCGCTCCCCGTCACGTGGACCACCATCAGCGCTGCTCTGCCTGCAAAACGCTCAGCCAGTCAGCATCGATAGGAGCACGTCAGTTCGGTCAATGTTATAATGTTTGTGTGTGTGTGTGTGCGTGCATTAGATTCAAGACACTGGTACTGGCCTACAAGGCTGTCAGGGGAACCGGCCCTACCTAACTCCAAACATTAGTCAGACCCCACACCCCAACTTTGGCTAGACGACTGGTACCACCTTCACTAAGAAGAGGCAAACATCGCTCTGGCAAGTCCCAACTCTTCTCTGTTCTGACACCACGGTGGTGGAATGAGCTACTGGCTGACGTCAGGACGGCAGAATCGCTCACCAGCTTCCACAAGAGACTCAAGACCCACCTGTTCAGAGTTCACCTGGACTCTACATAACCCTCCCCCACCTTCCCTCTCCTAAGCCTAGCACTAACTACGTCTTGGCATTATCAATAGTACTTAGCATTGTTTACCATATTGTATGTACTCAGAATGGCACTCCTGCTCTTATCCCAGCTATTATGCAGGCAACCTAGCAATTATGAAATTCATTCTTGCAATCATGAATGCTTGAAACCTGCTCTATTCTTATCTTTATGTACCACAGCGATATATTGCTGTCTCCTTCAACACATGTACTCTTTGTAAGTCGCTTTGCATAAAAGCATCTGCTAATGTAAATGTGTTGTTACTGACCAGAGGAGGTTTCACAGTGAGGAAGTTGGAGTTCTGAGAAGGAGCCTTGCAATAGGTTGAAGAGGAAAAGAGGCCCGGCTGGTTCAAAACCTCGGGAGTACAGGAAATCGCGGTCCAAGGCGAGCACCCTGTAGACCAGCTCCCCGCATCCCCTCAGCACCAGGCCGGTCCGCTGGCAGCGGAACCAGCCAGGGACCGGACACGTCAACCTGCAACACACCATCCACCCTCTTCATTCCATACATAAAATATGTATTTGAAGTATACTAGTGTCGATAATAGATCTTGGAAATAATCCTGAGAGTAAGCATGTAGTAAAGAGAAAATAAAATGCTGAAACTTTTTAAAATTCCTTTAAAACAAATACAATGTTTTTGGTCCTGTATTGGGTGAGAACGCAAAACATCTGCATTGTAAACCTTTGGGGCGATAGTTCCTGTCTATGTACATCCTACAGTTCTCAGATTATTAATAATTAATAATTAAGTGTTGGCGTCATTATGGAAAGGATCACTACAGAGAAACACAAAAGAAATATACTGTTTGCTTTATCCACTCTGTAATATAATCCTGTCATTGTGTCGAACCAAGGTAAAGACAAAAAAATGTATTTCTCTGTAGTGAACCTTTCCATAGTGTTGTCAAGCACTTAATGATAATCTGAGCCTGTCCGTAGCAAAAACAAGCATTTAAGTGGACACACATTAACACACATTAACCACGCATTAACACACATTATTTCCCTCATGCGTAACGATGCCAAAGGTAACAATGATTAAGATAATCCTGTCTATAATCTGCTATAGGAGAGATTAAGATAATCCTGTCTATAATCTACTATAGGAGAGATTAAAATAATCCTGTCTATAATCTGCTATAGGAGAGATTAAAATAATCCTGTCTATAATTTGCTATAGGAGAGATTAAATTAATCCTGTCTATAATTTGCTATAGGAACTGGAGATTAAATTAATCCTGTCTATAATCTGTGAGAGGAGAGATTAAATAATCCTGTCTATAATCTGTGAGAGGAGAGATTAAAATAATCCTGTCTATAATCTGTGAGAGGAGAGATTATAATAATCCTGTCTATAATCTGCTATAGAAGAGCAAAGATACCTGTACAGTCCATGCAGCTCAGCCTCAGGGAGAATCTCAGTCTAGAGAACATAAAAAGTAATCAAAGTAGTATCATTAGAATATGTTGATTAGTATGTTAATGAACCGTTGAACACAAGTCATTGCTGATTATTGTTTAGCATTAAATGTATGATCCTCACAGTAGTTATTAAAAAATACATACATAGGCCTACATATTACATACATATGTATTACATTCATGCACACAGGAATACTTGGGAAATGTATTTGTGTGTGTGTGTGTGTGTGTGTGTGTGTGTGTGTGTGTGTGTGTGTGTGTGTGTGTGTGTGTGTGTGTGTGTGTGTGTGTGTGTGTGTGTGTGTGTGTGTGTGTGTCATACCATCAAGATATCAGTAGTTTCTTCTTCTTCTACTTCAGTCATCCCGTGAGGAACAAGAGAGGACCGGGACCTCTGAGTCCCTCTCACCATGCCAGGACCTGCTGCAAACACCTTCGTCATCACCCCCTTCATCACCACCTAACCCATCACCCAGGTTCCTCGTCTCTCGTCTCCACCTGCTCTTCTCATCGTAGCAGTGTTAATTTTGGCAGCTATTTTAGATGTAGTCTTAGTCTTTAGACGAAAATGCATATTAGTTTTAGTCACATTTTTATCCTTCTTAGTTTTAGTCTAGTTTTCGTCGACGGAAACTCAGAACATTTTAGTCTAGTTTTAGTCACATTTAAAAAATAAGATGACCGGAACTGCTGTGAACAACAGACCGGGTATCCTTCTAATGATGTATTGCATAGATCGACATACTGCGCGAAGATTTGATGCATTCATCTGATTGATAAAAACCCGACAATGCGCGCCTGCCCCCCGCCCCCCCCCTCCTCGCTGGACCTTATTAACTGTTATAAGACGCAGAAGCGCCTGGTCCTGTTCAACTTTACTTGAATGAGCGTAGAAAGGACTGGACTTTTGATCCAGATCACCAGCAATGAGCTGATCAACGTGTGACTACAGTCCGTCTTATTGGTGTGTGTGTGTGTGTGTGTGTGTGTGTGTGGTGTGTGTGTGTGTGTGTGCAAGAAATCGCCGGCAACACACACACCAAGAAGACGGACTGTAGTCACACTGATCAGCTCATTGCTGGTGATCTTGATCAAAACGTCCAGTCTTTCTACGCTCATTCAACTAAAGTTGAACAGGACCAGGCGCTTCTGCGTCTTAATAAGGTCTAGCGACCACCGCCAGAATGTCGCATTTTCTTCACGTTCTCCCGTCTATGATGATCTTTTGATGGTTTGTTTTTTTCCCACTGTAGAAACAACCACCGGCTCCTCTGTTCCATCAAAGTTATTCATTATTTAATTCAATGAATAATTTCGCTTAAAATCTCTTACGATATGTGTGTGTGTGTGTGTGTGTGTGTGTGTGTGTGTGTGTGTGTGTGTGTGTGTGTGTGTGTTGTCTCTGACAGGACTTTGACAGCTGTCACTAGGCTAGTTAAGTCACGGGAATGGCGCGCTGTGATTGGCCGAGCGGATATATCTGGTCTGCTTGAAAATTCTGCCGTGGGCGTATTCACAGTTTGAAAGAAAGGGATAATATTAATTAATTAATAATATAATAATATAATATATAATTGCAGAGGGAAACTAGCCGGTCGTTGTCGCGTTTTTGCGGGGGAAACGATTTTTTTTTAAGATGGCGCTTATCGCGTTTGGAATCAACAACTCTTAATAATTTAATTCATTTTGATGTCCGATTCGTCCACCATGAACATTTTTCGTCTTCGTCTCGATCAACGAAAGTAAGAAATAAGATTTAGTCACATTTTTATTTTCAAAAGATCGTTTCGTCACGTCAAACGTCACGTTCTTAGTCATGGGAAAAGGGTCGTTAACCGCAATATTTTTCGTCAAAAACATGTTCGGTTTAAGAAATTAACACTGCGTCCTAGTGCGCTTATTCCTGAGTTGTGTTGTTTCTCTTGATTGTCACTTCCCTTCACTTCCCTCTTGAGCGTTTCCCTATTCTGCCCCAAACCTATGATCCTTGTCAGATCCTCATCTTATATGAGTACTTGACCTGTTCCGGTCACCTGTGCCTGCCTGCCTGTACCAGTTTTGGAATTAAATCATGTAAGTCAATCTTGCTGCCTGCTTTTGGGTCCTTTCCCCACCTACCTCTTTACTGCACTGTGACAACTACATATACTAGAGTAGTAATATTGCAACTCACCGCGGCTTGGTAGTCTATTCAGCAGCGTATTGATTATGTCCAGTGCTGTATCAGGGCCATAGATCCTCTCCAGAATGTCCACGGTCTCTTCTCTGGTCGCGTGTATCATCTCATTGATGTAGATGTGAGGGAGGGGCGGCAGGGTGGTTAGAGACTGTGACATCTGGAGTTCCTGCAAATCTTCATCCAACAAGCTGTAGCGCCTCAGACCAGTGGTCTCCTGAAACACAAGAAAGCTCCGTCACAATGAACTCCTTTACTAGTATAATGCACCCAAACTACCTCCATACTAGTATAATGTACCCAAACTGAGACTGTCCTAGTATAATGTACCGAAAACTACTTCTTTACTAGCATAATGTACCCAAACTGAGACTTTACGAGTATAATGTACCGAAACTAATTCTATACTAGTATAATGTACTCAAACTGAGTCTATACTATACTAGAGAACATAAAAAGTAATCAAAGTAGTATCATTAGAATATGTTGATGAGTATGTTAATGAACCGTTGAACACAAGTCATTGCTGATTATAGTTTTGCATTAAATGTATGATCCTCACAGTAGTTATTGAAAAATACATACATAGGCCTACATATTACATACATATGTATTACATTCATGCACACAGGAATACTTGGGAAATGTGTGTGTGTGTGTGTGTGTGTGTGTGTGTGTGTGTGTGTGTGTGTGTGTGTGTGTGTGTGTGTGTGTGTCATACCATCAAGATATCAGTAGTTTCTTCTTCTTCTACTTCAGTCATCCCGTGAGGAACACGAGAGGACCTCTGGGTCCCTCTCACCATGCCAGGACCTGCTGCAAACACCTTCGTCATCACCCCCTTCATCACCACCTAACCCATCACCCAGGTTCCTCGTCTCTCGTCTCCACCTGCTCTTCTCATTGGTCCTTGAGCTGCTTGACTCATGACTATCACTGCCTCGCTGAAGACACGCCATTCATTTCAGGAGACACCATCTTATCATCTCATCATCCTGTCTGTATCTGAATGAAGGCATGCAACCTCCGACCCAACCTTCTCTCTTCTTTCTTCCTCTTTCTATCTTCTCACCAATCACCAGAGCACCAGTGTTCAGCTGGACCCGTCCTCATAAGTGCGGTCAAAAGGCCCTGACACACCGGATGCACCGTTGGTGCTAGTCGGCCCTTACCGGGCCCTTCTCAATCAATCAAGTGTTGTATTGTGTATTGGATCTGCACCCTGGCACTCCCACCAGCACTTAGTAGTACTGTCCTCACAATCCTTTTAAAAGCATTTCAGAAACATGCATAACAGTGACGCAACAATCAATGTTCAGTATGCATAACGAGGTGCTCCGCTGTAGTATTCCACACTGTGCTACTGTCACAGTCCGTCTCTGTCCTCATGTGTTGGGCTTTTTGCTGGACGTTGGCAGTATTATTTACCACTTGTCTTTGTTGTGTTCTGACTCCGCCCACCACCTGTCATAGTGTACCTCCTTCCTTGTGTTGTTTCCCCTGATAGTTTACTTATTGTTTCATGTTTTATCTGGTGTCCTGTTCTCCATGTGTTTTAGTTTATCTGGTTGTTCATTGTTTCATGTTTTATTTCATAGTGCGCTTATTCCTGAGTTGTGTTGTTTCTCTTGATTGTCACTTCCCTTCACTTCCCTCTTGAGCGTTTCCCTATTCTGCCCCAAACCTATGATCCTTGTCAGATCCTCATCTTATATGAGTACTTGACCTGTTCCGGTCACCTGTCCCTGCCTGCCTGTACCAGTTTTGGAATTAAATCATTTAAGTTAATCTTGCTGCCTGCTTTTGGGTCCTTTCCCCACCTACCTCTTTACTGCACTGTGACAACTACATATACTAGAGTAGTAATATTGCTACTCGGGCTGCACAATTAATCGAATTTTAATCACGATCACGATTTAGGCTTCCCACGATCAAATTTGTGTGATCGAGCGATATTTAAAATGCATCATTCTGTTCATAGAACGCTCCGTATCAAAGTTATTATTATTATTTTTTTGCAAAGCCAATCTACCGCTCCTCAGAGTGATAGAGAAAACACTCTCTCTTTAAGCCTCTGACGCTCCGTAAACCACTGTCTGATCACGTGCCTTCATGAGCCAATCAGAGTTGTTCCCTGCACCACCGCGCAGCTTAGTTTCTAGTCGACAATCGACAGCCACTGAGGACAGAGTAGCAGCTAACGTAGGGAAAGCTCCATAACAGATAGCAGTCGCCGGTCAGAAGGCGTTAAACTATCTTTACAAAGAGAACATATAAGAGCACCTATTTTATTTTGATGCACATAATTGTACATTAGCAGGAATGTAGCACCATATGGATGTGAAAGCAGTTATAACGAGCCTATGTGACAATAAAACTTGTTTTGGTTCAAATCAACAAATAATTGTGATAATTAATCGTGATCTCAATATTGATAAAAATAATCGTGATTATCATTTTGGCCATAATCGTGCAGCCCTAATTGCAACTCACCAGGGCTTGGTAGTCTATTCAGCAGTATATTGATTCTGTCCAGTGCTGTATCAGGGCCATAGAACCTCTCCAGAATGTCCCCGGTCTCTTCTCTGGTCGCGTGTCTCAGCTCCTTGGAGGGGATGTCAAGGAGGGGCGGCAGGGTGGTTGGAGACTGTAACATCTGGAATTCCTCCAAATCTTCATCAAACAAGCTGAAAGCCTGAAACACAAGAAAGCTCCGTCACAATGAACTCCTTTACTAGTATAATGCACCCAAACTACCTCCATACTAGTATAATGTACCCAAACGGAGTCTGTACTAGTATAATGTACCCAAACTACTTCTTTACTAGTATAATGTACCCAAACGGAGTCTGTACAAGTATAATGTACCCAAACTGAGTCTGTACTAGTATAATGTACCCAAACTACTTCTTTACTAGTATAATGTACCCAAACTGAGTCTGTACTAGTATAATGTACCGAAACTACTTCTTTACTAGCATAATGTACCCAAACTGAGACTTTACCAGTATAATGTACAGAAACTAATTCTATACTAGTATAATGTACTCAAACTGAGTCATACAGATGTACTGAGAGGAGGTGCAGATGAGCCGGAAGGAGGTGCGGTACAAGAGGTACCTGCTCTGGAGCCTCCTGGAGAGCCACCAGAGCTGGCCGTTCAAGGGGGGGATCCCACGGCGAGGGGGGCATGGAGAGGGCCAACCTGGGGGACAGGTTCACCCTGGGCCCCGCTGCCGATGTGGCCCCACTGGCAGAGCCCCTGGCTGGGAGATGCAGCTTGGACCGGATGGAGGACATCGGCCTCACCAGGGGCCAGCTGGTCGACCGGATCCGGGGGACCGAAGAGACGGAGCGGGGCTTCCAAAAGGGAAAGGACGCACTCTGCTCAGGACCAGGGTTGGTGACCCTAGATTTCCCAAAGCCCCTCGTCTTCAAAAAGGATGCATCCGAGGCAGGGGTGGGTGCGAAGGGTCCCTGCCTGCCTGCACCAGTTTTGGAATTAAATCATTTAAGTTAATCTTGCTGCCTGCTTTTGGGTCCTTTCCCCACCTACCTCTTTACTGCACTGTGACAACTACATATACTAGAGTAGTAATATTGCAACTCACCAGGGCTTGGTAGACTATTCAGCAGCCTATTGGTTATGTCCAGTGCTGTATCAGTGCCATAGATCCTCTCCAGAATGTCCACGGTCTCTTCTCTGGTCGCGCGTCTCAGCTCATAGTGAGGGATGTGAGGGAGGGACAGCAGGGTGGTTGGAGACTGTGACATCTGGAGTTCCTCTTCATCCAAAAAGCTGTAGCGCCCCAGACCAGTGGTCTCCTGAAACACAAGAAAGCTCCGTCACAGTGAACTCCTTTACTCGTATAATGTACCCAAACTGAGACTTTACTAGTATAATGTACTCAAACTGAGACTTTACTAGTATAATGTACCCAAACTGAGACTTTACTAGTATAATGTACCCAAACTGAGTCTATACTATACTAGAGAACATAAAAAGTAATCAAAGTCGTATCATTAGAATATGTTGATGAGTATGTTAATGAACCGTTGAACACAAGTCATTGCTGATTATAGTTTGCATTAAATGTATGATCCTCACAGTAGTTATTAAAAAATACATACATAGGCCTACATATTACATACAATATGTATTACATTCATGCACACAGGAATACTTGGGAAATGTATTTGTGTGTGTGTGTGTGTGTGTGTGTGTGTGTGTGTGTGTGTGTGTGTGGTGTGTGTGTGTGTGTGTGTGTGTGTGTGTGTGTGTGTGTGTGTGTGATGTGCCT
>PIJE02000947.1:172538-197163 GCA_002895965.2 Coryphaenoides rupestris | reverse complement strand
CGTCCCCACTTCTCGTCACTTCTGTCCACTGATTGCCAAAGACCAAGATCGTAACGGTCAAACCCCAAACTCAAGGCTTCAAAATGTCCACAAAACAATGGGTGATTCTATGATTGCAGATGTGAGTCGGCGAGGCATGAGTGTTTCAAAGTGTCTGAGTATCTGTGGGCCTAATATATCCGAAATGCTGCGCGGGCTCAGAACTGCAGCTGCAGGGTGTGTGCCATGCGCCCGAAAACCAGTCAGACGGCGACATGTCGTAACTTTTGCCATATTTCTGCCGTCATCGCTCATGACAGCGTGCACTTGGGATGTTTCAAACACGTTCTCCAATGCCTCTGGAGAGAGCAGATACAGAGCGGGTGCGTGTGAACTCCTGGGAGTATAACATTTATCAAGTTAAAATCCGTTGTCGAGCCACTGTGCCGCGAGGCTAAGCATAGCTCACAGGGCTAACGTCTGAACTCCATATATCAGTTGGGAAAAACTGATGGCAGGGATGTCACAAGCCAGTAGCTCATGAATGTGTGCGGACAAGACATTGTACGTCTCGGCGAGACAGACGTCGTGCGAAATGACGACGGGCAGGGCGGCGTAGCCGGGCTCCACACACTCCATCAGACTCCAGAACCCAACATCCTCCACAAGGGAGAAAAGCTTGGCCATCTAACGCTCTGAAATCCATCAGCTTCCTTGTGGTCCCTTCAGCCAAGATGACTGATGAGATTTGATGTGTTAAAAAGTCCTGCTTGTCGTCCCTCCTCTAGAAATGTCACTGGAACATGTCTTTCAAACGACGTGTCATTGGACTTTGTCAAAGACCGTGAGCTACTCTTGTGCGCGCGGCCGACATTTTCTTTCACTTTTATTTGAAGACCAAGCACATGTGGGCACGCTGCGTATCGCCGTCGCCCTCTGATGTAATGTTGTTGTCCGAGTCAGACCACAAATAACCAACACAACATTTAGCCAGCCGATGCCAATTCACGGCCGATAAATCGGTGCATCACAGTGTTGAATCAAATAAGGACATTTTTGATCGCGTTTTAGTTTAAGGCAAGTTACTTTGGAATTTGTGTCGAAATATTGACCGACCGATACCTCGACAGAGAGCTATCAGTAGTCACCTCTATAGTCTCCCTATATACTGCTAGGCACAGTATATAGGGAGATTCAGAACGTTTCTAACTCAGAAAAACGACATTGAGCCTGCATAAGCTGCAATTGAGATGTGTGGGTGGTCATTATTTAAAAAAATTGTCAAACGCGTGGGGAACTCCGCCTACCCGGGCCAGCTATTCAACTTGTGGCGAACAAACCTTATTTTGTCCAGCCTCTCAACAACAATGCAGGACTGCAGGACCTCAGGACTGCGGGACTGCGAAGGCTTTTGACTATTTAATGACATATCCTGTTCCAAAATGTTGCCAATGCATCTCACACAATGAATACGACACTCGACTACTTTTTGGTAGTTGTCGACGACTAAAACACTGCAGCCGTGAATGAATAGACACACACTGAGGACTAGCACACACACACACACACACAGGCTAGTGGGGCCCATCACTGCTAAGTGCTTATGGCATTGAATGCTTTATAAATAATGCAGAGTAGAAAACAACAGAGTCCCTCTACTCCAGTTCAAACGAGAGAGAAGCCATTAAAGGTCGTCTTCAACACTTCCTCATGAAGTCTGATTAAAGATGGAGAATATGAAACACAACTCTAAAGCTACAGTGGAACCTCACTGTTTTAGTGGGATTGTTTAGCAAGGGGTCAGTGTGTGTGTGTGTGTGTGTGTGTGTGTGTGTGTGTGTGTGTGTGTGTGTGTGTGTGTGTGTGTGGTGTGTGTGTGTGTGTGTGTGTGTGTGTGTGTGTGTGTTTGTGTGATTCGTAACATTTGCAATACTGCAGAGAGATTTCTTGCACTGTATTTCTTGCACAGAATGAATTTCCCCCAGTACCAATTTGGGCTGTTTACTTAGCATCTTAATTTTTTTCTCTGTCCATGTCTCTCCCATTCTCATTATTACTCTCCTGCATTTTAATTAATTGAAATTAGACGAGACAGGGAGGGCTTTCTCTGCATGTGTGTGTGTGTGTGTGTGTGTGTCTGTGTGTGTGCTTGCTATTTACAAATGTATGCTTGTTTGCAGATCCTCCTGTAATTAACGTGTTCCTGACAAAAATAGCAAAAAAAAATTGACCAGTGGACACCGAAACATATTTGAAGAAATTTCAACCGGACTCATTTTGTGTCTGGTGCCACACAGGCCCAGTCCGCAGCCATCTGTTGACGACAGGTTTGGTTCCACGTCAGCTGTTGGTGAAGGGGCCTTTAGTGAGCTGTCTCAGGATGGATGGTCGGACAGCGAATTATCTCGGCTTGAAAAAATAAATAATAATAAGTACGAGCGCAACCATCATCTGTTTAAAGAACAGTGATTGCCTGGGGCGGAGATTTGGACGATGAAAAAAACTAACTTTTCGACAACTTGGTTGGACGTGGTTGTGTGTATGTGTGTGTGTGTGTGTGTGCTAACTTGATGCTGAATAACTTTTGGACAGGCTGTCCGATATCCACAGGATTTAAGACCTCTGTGATTCCGCCAGGAATCAAAAAACTAATTTAGATTAATACTTTTATTGCACCTTACGTTTCTTCATAAATTACTTCAGATTGATGACGTTAGCTCAACATTTATTTGACAATGTTCATGGTTATGGGTTCTAAGGAAACTGTAGCCAGGTTAGGTCATCAATGTGCTGTGTGCCAAGTCTACCTCATTAATACCACTACATCTTCAATAAATATCAAGAAATATATTGGTATTCAGGCTTCAACCACTTTGGTTTTAATCCCTTAATCCTCCTGTCAAAAAAAGTTATTCTGACAAATTAGGCAACTGTAAACCTAACTTTGTGCTGCGGAGGGCAAGGTTGGCTCTGCTCTTTGCTGCTGTCACTCGGTATCACCTTTGAGATTATAGTCATGAAGACAACAGTAGACACGGGTGTCTCCATTATAGATATGGCTGTCCCGATAACCACAGAGGTTTTTGGAACAAGGTGAGGGGTGCCATCAAACATAAAACGCAAGCCTTTCCACCCCATTGATCCATTGAAACAGCAAATGGGGTGTGTGTGTGTGTGTGTGTGTGTGTGTGTGTGTGTGTGTGTGTGTTTTTGCCTTGTTTTAAGAGATCTAAGATCGTATGTCTCCCAATTCTATCCCCTATGCTCTCCAGCTGTGGTTAAGCCAGCATGAGGCTGTATCGTACTGAGAAGGTTTAGCGTGTGTGTGCATGCGTGTGCGTGTGCGTGCGCGTGTGTGTGTGTGTGTGTGCGCCAGCCAAAGTGCGTAAGAAGGAAGTGGGCATGTAACGGAAAGAGACCTGATACTTTATTCACATTATTTTCCTGAACCAAATAAACAGTATATATTAGATATTTGTGTGGGAGTGTGTGTGTGTGTGTGTGTGTTTGGTGGCTGGCTGGTTTAATTGGCCTCACCTGGCTGAGTTAGAATCTGAGGGGACCGGGGCTGCAAACCTCTGGTGCATTTGGTAATCAGTGCACCACAGGTTAAGTCAGCCACCAGCACACACACTCAGAGAGCGCTAGCGTGCTATCAGGCTACCATCTGCTCTGTCTACTATTTTACAAAAAATTACAGCAAACCAGACTTTTCCACCACGAACCTGCCTGTGTCCTTGGAGGAGCCCTGAACTAAGCCACATACTGTATGTGGCAGTATAGCAGGGCTGCCACAATGCCACATAAAGTGCCTTAGTTATAACTCACTTAGTTATAACTTGGTGTGGATAATGGCAATGAACGCCTCGTTATAGGTCTTATCCAAAACTAAGGCGCACCGTTTTCTAATAGCCCAGTCTCCTTAGTTACACACTTAAAAGTATGTTTACCCAGCTACGGCTGCAGTATTTAAGCAGTATTTCTTTTTTGGCGTCGGTAGTAAGCTAGTTTTGACGCGCTCTGCGATGGTTCGAAGCACAAAACAACCGGAAATTAAACCAAGATTAAGATTTATGTGAGTCGACTTTATCAACGTTGTTTTGTAATGCAAATTATTAAATTGATGTTGATGTCCACCGTGTGATTAAAGGTTGGCCTTTGTTCAAATATGACAATTATTACATGCCTACTTTTAGGCAGATGTAGTTAACAAGATGGGGTCAACTGGTCTCAGACACATCCTTTCCATGGTGACGTAGGCTGGTGCAAATTAACCGGCTAGGCTTCAACCAATCAAGCACGGAAACGGCAATGGTGGCTTGGGCATTCCCAGATTGATCACATTGTCAGGATGCGATAGATGATGGCTTTTGAAGCCTGTCATGAACACACATTTTTCAGGTTCTCGGATTGAGTGAACTTGTTCCTTGAGGTGGAAAGTTGCCGTTCTCAAAGCGAAAATTGCGACAGTCCAGTTAAGTGGTAGCTTGAGTCACGTTCTGGTTTTAAGGAGCCTAACACATAGCCTAACCTGCTACTTGAAACAGGCCTGCATTCTACTTAACTCCGTCAGAGCAACGGACACGAACAACGAAACCTGCTCACCTCGGTCTTCTCCCTGTCAGGCTTTTTTATTCATGAATATACCTCATTAACACCAGTAAATGCATTTAACTTTACAAACAACAGTTCTACATTTGTGCACTCAGGGGAGGAGCGAAATGTCAGAACACAATTTGAGAGTTGTAAAAGGTGCTGACTAGCAGTGACCCATGTTCAATTCTCCATTGGAGATCTCCTGGGGTCTCATTTATAACCATTGCATTCACACAAAGCGGGGCCTGCAAGTTGCGTAAGCCACTTCCACGCAAAATGTGTTATATCTAAAAAAAAACCTTGACTGCCGCACCTGTATGTTAAACTCTGACCCGTGCATGCCAAACATTTTGCAGACATGGGGAAATTGCCAACCCAGATGGTGAGGTGGTGATTTGAAGGCAGATTGTACAACGATGCCTCTCACACATGTATTTTTTATTTTAATATCAAACATTAGTTATAGATCCACCTTATCATAAACATTCAAACCGGCGCTGTTATTTGTACTCTGCGCTTGTAGTGAGCAATAACTATTCCATACACGCCTTTCTATTTGAAAAGATACAGCCCAAACTAGCGACTGAAAATCTTAAATCAAAGTGCGCTCAATATTTTTCATAGCCGCTGTTTCGCCATCACATTCCCACCACCGGGCAGGGGAGAGGGCCGGTGTTAGGCCGAGTTCTGCACACACACACGGTGGACATTGTTAACTACAAGCCAGCCGCTCAACCGGACTCTATAGATGTTTGGTGAGATGATTCTTATTTCATACTCGTACTAAACTGTTATCCATCAGTCTCCATGTAGTCTCCATGAAACAACAAATCCAAATCGCCCTCACATTCACACATCAACGACAGTGCCAACCAGTGCAAGGTAACAATCCAACACGTCCGGCCGCTGTTGCGGGCCTTGCTCAGGGGACACCTCGACAGGGACAGCCCGGCGGATCGAACCAGCAACCATCCTGCTTTCCCAGGCCCGCCTCTTACCTCCTGAGCTACTAGCCGCCCAGAATAATTGCACCTTAAATCTTCTTCATTGTGGTCCCTGCATCCTATACGCCTCTTCACAGCATATCATCGCATGGGGATCCAAGAGTTGACACAATACACTTAACACAAAATACATTTCATGCATATGCGCCCGTATATTCCACAGAATGCTATGGATGCGATGTTGTAGGATGGATTTGTATTTGTTGTTGTTTGTTTCATATAGACTATAATGTATATCGTCATTGATGAATAACAGTGGAGGTACTAGTACTAGTGTGAAAATAAGAGTTGCAAGTGTGTTGCTGTCATGGAGATCGAGGCTGATTCCTTAGAGGACGAGTTCGCCTAAAAGCCAGCGGCGATGCTGTGGGCTCTAAGCGTTCCCATTAAACAAAACATGCCAAGGTAACCCACACATTCACTCCAAAACCAAAATCCATTAAAACGAATGACACAATGTTTTAAGAAGCACACTCCAGAAAATACTCGACTTTTGCCAAAATAAAGACCAATCCCTCGAAAAACAATGCGTCTTCCACCTCTGACTCTGTGGCAATGTTCTGCTCACAGAACATTCCAGGTAAACAGCATGCCTGCTCTATCCCTCTGTGCTCTTACCAAGTGAACCGCATCCCCCATTGATTTCTGCAATCTCAAGGTCCTGGTTAAAAAAAGCCTTAACCTTAGTGATGAGAGGCTATTGGTGATGGATATGTTGTGAGACATTGTGTACAATTGGCCCACCAGGCACGCAGTGTGTAATCTGCGCCAAGAAGAGATACCCCGTCTTCAGTTTTTTTTGTTCAAACCGCCACAAGTTAAAACCACTGCTGCACATCAGTAGGGTAACTGCAGGTTGTTAAAAAAAAAAAAGCTTTTCTTAATCCACCCAGCCACAGGAAGACCATCAATGCTTGGGGCCTTCCACTATTCTGAACTTTGTAGGTCCACGTAGAGTTCATTCACACCCAATGGCCGCTCCGCATCCATGTTGGTCTCACATCAGAGACACAGGGGCATGTTGCTGCAGAAGGAGTTGAACAGAGTTATGTGTTTTCCCACAGCACCACCATGGATTTAAAGAGGGAAAATATTGTATCCTCGCATCCCCCATTTAAAAAAATTTAAATAACCAATGGATAACATTGATATCACACAACAGCATCCTACGTCCTATCCACCTATATCTGAATGTACTGTATTATGGTGTGACTTACTTCCTGGCTCTGTTCTATTTATTGTCCACTTCCTTACTGTACTAGTACCTGCTTCAAAAAATGTTGTTTCTTTGTGGTTCTCCATTGTGTGCTGCACTAGAGACGGCACCTTTCTATGCACAGGGGCTTATTATGTGTCGCGTCTTTGCCACAATTAAAACATTTAACTCCTTTGGGGTTTTATAAAAAGCACATGGTCAAAACCATCCATTCTCATTTTCAGGTTTCAAGGTTTAGCTTTTCAGTTATAATATTCCGATTAGAGAATTATTATGATTCAAATCCACAAAACGGCCATTTTTGTTCACGGTTTGCTCGGCGTTTGACTTCAAACGGACCGTTCTCTGCTCTCCTCGGCCTTCTGCCGGTTATTTGAAGGCTGAACGCCATCTCCAGCTGCCTGGTGCCGCCCAACCTCTGTCATCGGTGCCTACTGTTAATGAACGCTGATCCCACCGGCCGCCCGAGTCGGAGCTCCTCTGTCGAGTGGGAAGGGATGGCCATATTTTAGTGTGTGAGTTGTTGGGCAAAACATTGCTCGCTACATTCCACTTAGAGAGAGATCAGGAGACTAAAGAGAGACACACTGAAGAGAGAGAGAGAGAGAGAGAGAGAGAGAGAGAGAGAGGCATTTTACGCTTCCATGTGCACATCTCTTTCAACCAGTTTCGTTGCATTGAATTATTGACTTATGTTTCGGTGCGTTTGAGTTGGCCTCTGATGGGTGTCATGTTTGAATGCGTGTGTGTGTGTGTGCACATTTGTCATCGTGTGCACACAGGCGTATCTGTGAAGGCCGCCCTCTACAGGGACTGATCCCTGGCTTATATTTTAGGTCAAACCACAACCTCTCAGAGTTTCTCTTAATGCATAGAAAAACAGCGAGGGGATACACCAGTTCCACAGGCTTAGTGGACAGCCGGTGTCTTGTGTGTGTGTGTGTGTGTGTGTGTATTGTGGATATAGTGTATGTGTGCGTTTGTGCGTGCATCCTCTATATATTCCCTCCCTTGTCGACAGAGAAATGAATACTGCCAGCGATAGAGGTGTCTTTGGCGCATGTTAAGTGCCGTCATAATGAGAACGCTGAGCCACATGTCAAAGCAGAAATGAAGGCGGTTTAAATGGATTTAGGTACTTATTAAACACTCACATTGTTTCTGTTTCCACGACAACCCAGACAAAATGTTCAATACAAAAGGATTTCCTCGTCTGCTTCCCAGATAGAGACCGCAGCCTAAAAATAGATTCACTCATGATTGGAGATTTAATAAACACACGGCATGCATGTAATGCATTTGAGAATGTTGTACAGAACGGATAATGGGGAAATACAATAAAACTGCCCTCTCTATAATACTGTAATATTGAGGATGGTGCATATTCTTTTGTTTTTGTCTCTTTGGAAAGACAACATGTTTCTTTGCATAACACTCATTAAACACAGCCAATGGAGCTTCTCGATTTTGTCAGTTTGCAAAGGCTTTTTGGAAAGTCAAACACCACACCATCCTGTTCACGTTTTCAGCCATTTTGGAGGAGAAATGTTAAAAACTATGTTGATAGAAATGTTTTGCGCAGCTGTTCATCCGGTTTGCACTTAATGTCAAGCGTTGCTATAATCATACTTTGTCGTATTTACGCATCTACAATTCGATAAAGCTTTTTTGAAACACATTCCCCGTTTTAATTTCCTATGGTGAGTGAGCAACTCCATTGCTGGTGATTACTAGTCCATAAACTCATTGCAATTGCAAAAGAGTGAGCAAAGTTTTGAAATTACAAGTCACGGTCAGAGAACATCGCAAATTCGATTTATCTTAATCAAACTTACTGAACTAGACACAGATATACAACAGACAGCTACGGACAGAGAGATAGTAAATCTGTGGAGAGAGAGATAGAGAGGGCTGGATAGTGGTAGGGAGAAGAGAAAGACGATGCAAGGAAATTAAAATGGAAACAAACGAAGAGTCTGTATAGATAGATAAATAAACAGACAGGCAGATGAATAAAATGCACTAGCGATGGACACCGACCAGCCAGGGCTTCTGTTTCTTGCCTGTGAGGGAATATGTTGCCGATGTTGTGTGAGAATTGTTGTTAAAGTATTTTCCAAAAAGCGTTGACTGTTAAAAACCAAACTATCGTTGCGAGCGCCCGGTCTTCACGCTCACCTGTACGCCAGGTGAGCGTGAGTCGCATCGTCAATGCGAACCCCGCAATCGCAGATTATATTAGTGCCAGTGTGAACTCTCTCTCTCTTTCTTTCTCTGTCTTTCTCTCTTTCTTTCTTTCTCTGTCTCTCTCTCCCCAACGACGAAATAAAGCGCGTGTTTGTGTTCGCCGCGATCGGGTATGCAAATGCTCCTGCGTGGTGGCGCGGCACGCACACGCCTCTCACAGTGCCTCACAGCAGAGAGAGAGAGAGAGAGAGAGAGAGAGACGCCCCCCCCCCCCCTCCCCCCGGTTCGGCAGGAGCAGTCTGCTTGCCAGGTTCCTGGGAACGATCAAAGAACGCTGTGCCACTGCGCTCCGTTTACCCTGGGAATAACTCTGCCCTACGCTGAGTGGGGATGTAAGGGTGAGAGAGGGGAGGGGAAGAGATTGCAGGGGGAAGAGACACATAGAGGGGGGGAGGGAGAGAGAGAGAGAGAGAGAAAAGGGCTGCAAGGAAATGAAAATAGAAGCGAGGGAGGAGATGGTTGGAGAGAGAGGGAAATTAAAGTGGAATTGTTGATAATGGCTTAGAGGGAGATAGAATGCATGAGCGAGAGACGAGAGAATACAAGGAGCGGGGAGGCAGCTAGGCGGGAGATGAAGACAGAAACAGGAGCCAAAGAAGGGAAGGGAAGGGAACGGAACAGAACAGAGGAAGTAACGGCCCAGTAAGAAACGGGAACCTCGGGGCTGGGACTTGAAACAACCTAAACCTTCCCCCTTGTACCTCACGGTGTCACATCACCGGGCTTTACAACATGAAGAAAGCTATCGGAAAAAGAACGGGAAAAGAAAGAAAGAAAGAACCAATAAAGGCGCAAAACTATAAAGGAATAATGAGGAGGCCTGAGGACCGATATAGCGCGAGTCCTCTTGGCTGCTCTGGGGTTTTATTTGATTTCTCTCTCTCTTCCTCTGATTTCATATCCAGCGCCTGTAATTGCTGGTCAAACAACCAGGAACTCTGAGCCACATCAAATGGCCCTACTGGTCTATTCAAGCCAGTATCAGCAGTTTGAGAATCTGTGCTGATCTATCGCAGATTCCTCCCAATCCACACCTCTCTCTCACTCTCCTTCCCTTTCGATCTCTCTCCATCTCTCCACATGGCTATAAATACATAAAATGAACTTCATTATTAACAACATTCATTATTCTCAGAGGAAATAACGATGAATGGCCACGGACAAGTGTCAGGGTCTTTGGCAGCCCCCCCCCCCCCCAACAGATTCACCAATGACGGAGAATCCTCCACTGATGTGAAATGTTTGCTGAAATGAGCGAGTATTAATCATTGACCATGTTTGTACTTTCCCTCTCAAGTCGTTTGATCTCGTAAATTAAGTAAATAAAGGGAATTCAAATGGTGTGTGTCTCGCTGCTGCCTTGCCAGCTCTCTCACACCCGTCTGTTTCTATAGAGAGCCGATTTGAAAACACACTGACGTGATGAAACGTCAGTGTGTTTCAGAGTGAAAAGAGACTTCGGCTGAAGTTGGCTTGACGGTTACGTGTATCTTGCAGAAATCTATGTTGAGGCACCTTCATCACCTTTGACGGCGTGTCAAAGGTGATGAAGAAAGTTGCTGATCAACCAAAGTGATGTCTAAAAATCCCCAAAAAGCCCAGAAGTGGCACATCACTTGGAGTGCCAAACACAGAAACCATTGAATGTTTTTGGTTGTTGTTGTTGTTGTTGTTGTTGTTTTTGTTGTTCTTCAACCTTTCGTCATGAGTACGTATTTGGTACACGTTGCTTTGTGGTTGCAAACACTCCCCCAGAGCACGCCGTCACACAAAACTGCTATACGCATAATCAGGAAATTAAGTCATGGTATAAAACAAACACCCACTTCCCAACACACCCGCTCGACCTTCGGGCAAACATGACTAATCCTCTCTGATGTGTGACATCTAGGTGCTAAAATAAACAGGGCCAATTTGAATGACACACACACACACACAAACACACACACAAACACACACATCACACAATTATGAACTGTGCATGCTGCTGAGAATGTCAAGCAGAGCCCTCATACATTTGAAGAAGATGTTTCATTTATAAATGAAAAGAAGAGCTATATCAATAGTATGTTTGATGTAGCTCACGCCATCCTCCCTGGCCTCAAACAACATTCTTTGCATGTAAGAAAAAGCGCCCCGGTTTCTTGAAATACACTTTAAAGGACATGGCCGTTTTAAATATACGCATTAACATATTTTAGTACAATTAAGTATCAGCACCGGAGAACACTTTGCACGTCTACTTAATGAGACAGGTGCGTAGGAGAGAGAAGAGAAGATCACAACTCCGGCAACGTGAGGCAGGTCCGGCAGGTCCCCCTCTAAGGCCTTCATTTTTATCCATTAAGAGGTGTTATTCTTCCTCTTATTATTAGAATTATTATCACTGCCAACAGTTATCATGTGGATTATTTTACTGTGATTATCTATAGACCATTCTGCAGCTGTGTATATAGTGGTGTATATGCTATTGCGTGTTATTACATATATTCTATAATGTGTAGGTATTTAAATATTCGATATTTGTGTGAGGGGTATAATGTTCTATAAGTGCATTGCATCTAGGTTATGTATTTCACCTGTCTCGGGTGTGGGACATGGCGCAGAAACTGGCTATTCAGTGCTTTTTATGGACATGGCGTGAAAAGTGTCTATTTATGGCTATGTTTGTGCTTGAGAGTTAAGGAATTTAAGGTGTACTCCATCGGGTGTAGAACCAGCTTCTCTGTCCAGTTAGATTCTCTATCGTTAATGGGCTATCAGGTATTATTTGCTTATCTGGTACTAGCACTAGTGTCCTGTACATAATTAATGTTGTTCTTGGTCACAGGTTCCAAGCTTGGTCTCGTAGGGACCCGGCTGATACCAACACTGCATAATTTGCAATAATACATTTATTTGCAACATTTCATCAGGCAAATGGTTTGTGACAATTAAAAGCCATCCTAAATGGCTGTAAGTCTGCAACCAATCCCATTCCCCATGTGCAATCGGAAGGCATTTAGAGAAAACATGAATTAACTATATGACAGTCTCCAATATCCTACATGGTAGCAAAAAAATATAAACACTGTATAGTAACAACTTTAAATGTGTCCCAGAATGCTTACATAAAACGGGTAGATTACTCTAAAATGAATGATGGAAGCCCTAAAGGCTAAACTGCATTCTCAAAAAGATACATTCCCAAATATTGCAGTTTACACTTTTTGGGATACATTTACATGGCAAGTGAAATCTCAGCATCCATAAATAAATGGAACCCTTCGTGGTAAATACAACAAGGCCTCACATAATCCCAATAGTAAACACTACATCAATGTATACCATGTATACAATGTATGTGTTACAGTAATCAAAATGTCCTTTACCCTATCAATACTGCATACATTAAGTGAAGTAGGTCCCTATGAATAGATCCTAAGGGTCAATAATACATGTACTTTGAACCTTCCACACGACAATATATCGACTCATTCGACACTAAGGCCCAAAATAATGCATGCAGCATCAATGCATACAGGTGTGAGCACAGGTGGGTACACCTGCTGCTCTAGTTCTACCAGATGGTGCCATTATGCCGGCTGCAGGGTCGTCACCTGGGAGCCACCCTTCACTGACGTTTCCCTCCTTTACTCCGGGACCATCTCAAGGTAGTGGAGCAGCAGCAGCAGCAGAAGGGATGTCTCCCTACTGCCCCCTGCAGGCAGCCTGAGAGCTTGTGTCCACGTCACGTCTTTTTCCGGCATAAATGCGCTGGGATGAAGCAATTGTGCGCTGAAAATAAATCGCAGCATCTCTGTGCTTTGTTTACTGTTTCTATGACGACGAGTCACGTTGGCGCACGAGAGAGGGCAGCATGAAGGACCACTCTCCCGTGCTGCTGCTGCTGCTCTGAACCTCACCCCCTTGCCTCACAAATCGGATCAGCCGCTGTGATGTTAGCCGCCTGTGTGCCTCCAGGAGTTCGGCTAGCTTATGCAGGACCCGGTCATGGTGCCATCCGCAACGGCCCTGCATCAACACGGCCAGAAAGGATATGGTGCAAGTTGACAGGTCTCTTCTGAGCCATACCAGAGATGAAGGTTCTGGGGACTGGGCAGGTTTTGTTTGTGACCCTGATGTGGAAGCTCAGCCTCGCTTCGGGCATCCTCCACATACCCGCCAGTATAACTGGTCCATTCTTCTTGTTGCCGTTGGCTCCCCCCTTCCATCTTCACAACATCCGTGATCACAAGGGAATTCCTATCCATCTTTGTGGCTTTGGAACACATCTTGGATGCGGGTCCCCATCCAAAACTGGTCCAACCGTGTAAAGCTTTTCGCAGTTTAGTCCACCAACAGCAGGATTTCTTGCCGTCGACTGAGAAGGCGATGCTGTCATTCCTGACTCCTTTCTGGATTGAGAGAATGCAGATCCTCAAGCGTTTTCAGTAGGGATGCACCGATACCAGTATTCGGTATCGGTCCGATACTGTGCTCATGTACTCGTACTCGTTAAACTACTCTGATACAACCGCACCGATACCACTTTGGCAACGCAACGTTAACCTTGTAATATTCTTAGCCAAGGAATATTGAAATAAAGAGATGCAACAGAGTTGTCGTTTATGGATGTTTAATAGCAACTGCGCATGGTACCGAGCATGGGCGTAGAATTTAGTGGGGACGCTGGGGACATGTCCCCACCAATTAACGGAGCACCCCCCCCCCCCCCCCCCATCAGAACCGCAAATTGACGGAGCACCCCCCCCCCCCCCCCATCAGAACCGCAAATTAACGGAGCACCCCCCCCCCCCCCCAGACAAAAAATAACATGTTTTCAAAGTCATTAGAACTGTCATGGTTTTATTAAGTACTCGTATCGGCAAGTACCCAAATGTAAGTACTTGTACTCGGTCTGAAAAAAAGTGGTATCGGTGCATCCCTAGTTTTCAGGAGTCTGCGGTTGCATGCTGCTGTCTGGCTCCTCTGACCATCAGCAACACAAAATGCTAATGATGTTAATAAGCATAGGTGGCCTTCTGAATTGTGTTCCGTCCCACTGGCATGTCTATTTATTAAAAACCGTGGTCAAGTGCTGATGTGAACACAATGAGGGAGATGGAGCATCGCTATCCCTTTCTCTAGCTAATGGACGTGGACATTGTTGAAGTAGTTTGCTGCTAGTCTCTGGATGCATGGTGGTATGTGGAGGAATTTGAAAGTGCAAGTGATGAGTAGGTGGAGAACAGACCCTTAGGCATTTACAAGATCCAACCAAACTATGTTACATACGTAAATACACGAAAAATATATAATTTAAATATATTTGTTTTTCATTCGGGAAGCTGCATTAATCTTCATCCAATTTTACAAGGACAGAAGAAAGGCTTCCAAAGAAATGTGTTCATATTGACCTTGGGATGGAGCTACTTAATATCTCCAAGAATAAAATTGGCTCTTGGAGAATGGATTCTGCCTGATGTGCTGAGGCTCACAACCAGTGCCAGCTAGTTTTATAAAGAGGGAGTTGGCTGGGGTTACTGTGTGTGTGTGTGTGGGTTTGCGTGTGTGTGTGCGTGCGTGTGCGTGCGTGTGTGTGCGTGTGCGTGTGTGTGGCGCATTAGCCTGTGTGTAATCTTGTGTGTCTGGCTATGCATCCCAGCTAGAATTTGTTCCAAATGTAATAAGTAATTTTCAGAAAGACAGACGGGCAACGACAAGAGGGAGCGGTCACGAGAGTTAGACAGGAAAATGGGTGAACAAGAACAAATTGGAAGATTAATGTTTAATGCACACTTTAATGTGTACTCTGAACTAGTAATTAATGTGTCTCAAACTAATGTGTTCCTCTCATAGAGTTGTGTTTGGGGGATTTAACAGATCATTTCGGTGGGGGAAATGGCTCCGGTTGTGAGGGTGTAGCCTCAATGATTCAGGGTGCTAATTTATTAATGAAACACTGATTCCAATCAGCTCCGAAGCTGACGGCGTCACAGCTGATCAGCCGATGCAAACATAACAATGTTCAGGACGGAAGGAACAGGAAGCGCATTTTTGTTCGCGGCGACGTATTCGTCACGATAGCGTCATTCATCATTCATTATCTCACGCATACAGCAGACGCGGACAGCATGACACCGCATACACGGATCGAACACATGGCTTGAGCACATGGTACGGGCAAAAAACGGGAACGCACACGTAACACACACACACACGTAACACACACACACAGACACAAGCACACACACACACACACACACACACCGCATTACTGCCGATGATTGCTTCATCGGCATTCTAAACAAAGGCTCCGGGACCAGGAATACAAGGCAACAATAGGCCCTCCTGACGCCCCGGCTGAGTGATGTCAGTGGCGTGCGGCAACACGGGGAGCCGAGGCAGCTTGCCGAGGCCAGAGCCTGCCTCCAGCCTTATCTCCTCCTCACACACTATCAGACATATTAGCACACGGCTCCGACTATACATCTACACGCCCGCGCGTATATACACCCCTTGTGTGTGTGTGTGTGTGTGTGTGTGTGTGTGCGTGCATGTGTGTGTGTGCATGAGCGAGCAGCGTGCGCGTGTATGTGTGCATGTGTGTGTTATGTGTGCCGTTGTGTTCTGCTCATTGTCTGCCTCCTTTCATGATGTTATTTATGGGGGTTTAAATGTTCCCAGACAGCCCTCATTTGTTTGGACAACTCCAATTGGCTTCCTGTCTGTGGGAAAGACCGGGGAGAGGGGAGAGGAGCCGAGAGAAGGGGAGGAAAAGGAAGAAAATAAGGGGATGGGGTGGGTGGGTCTCTGGTGCTGCTGGTGGTGGTGGTGGAGGTGTGTGGAGGTATGAGATGGGAAAGACTGCAGGAGCGGTCGAATGGAAGAGATATATACACAGGAATTGAATGAATGGAATAAAAGGGGGAAAAATGGGGTTAGGTGAGAGGAGAGGAGGGGAGGGGGGGGGGGGGTGGGAGGTGGAGTAAGGATGGGTAGATAGGGGGCAGAAAGTGAGATAGATGAGAGTCGACAAACTTGAGGGGAGTGCAAACTGAAGCAGATAGGTGGAGAGCGGGCGGCGAGGAGTGGTAACGCGTGACAACAGTAATGGATGGACCCCGAGGGCCCCAGAGGCGTCTCTTGGAAATAAAGAATCCCTGGCTCCTTGATGAGAAAAAAAACTACCAAAAAAAAAAAAAACCCTGTAACAGATGTGTGTGTGAGATTTAGGAAAGAGGGGGGATTTTGAAACGGTGGACTTAATAACACACACAAAGTCCCGTCGTACTCAAAGGGGCTAGACGCTGGGATGGTGATTAACAGTTTATACTCACTGGTAGCACGACCACGAGGAACCAACACATCACAAATAAACTAACAGCGAAAATCTAGCCTTAATTGACTGTGGCTTCTCAAAGAATACATGTATCTGTGGCATGTTGACTTATAATAACACAACTGTTTCCGTCAAGTCCAAGTTTGCTGCTGTTGCGACGCTTGGAGTGGATGATGCTGATGCGAGCTGCAGCAGCAGAATCATTGTGAACCAAAATATAACAAAAAAATAAACAGAAACGTACTTTCATGTGGATTATCCAACGTACGGAAGGGCCAGTAAAGGTTAGCGCTCAATCAGTTCTGAAAATATAATTGCACCCATGCATGTTGACTTTGAACCTTTACTCGTGTCTAATAACAAAACCTGCTTCTCTCAAGTCTGGGGTCCAGGTTGGCTGCTGCTGCTGCTGCTGCTGCTGCAAAGCCCCGGAAGAGAAGCTTATCGAAGGCGTTGCACATCAAGTGTCGGCCGTTTGCCCTTCTATCAAGTCAAGGTGGTGGTGGTGGTGCAGCACTCCCGGTCCGGCCGACGAGGATTGGCCGACACCGCGTCGCAAATCTTCCACATGCTGTTCCTATATACCCGCTGATGAGCTGTGAGCCATATAGACAGACACAGAGGCGGCTAACTACTCTCGGCACCGAGGTGATGATCCGTGGCAGGCGGCCATGCATTGTACACCCTGGAACGGAAGGCTGGATGCATTTCCCCCCCCCCCCCCCGCGCTGGCTGTGGTCGACGGCACTGGCCCGTCTCCAGGTTCAGACACAATGGTCTAATGGTAGTAGTAATAATAATAGTCATGTGTAAAGGTCCCTCCGCGAGCTGCTGGCACAAGCGGCGCACACGCTGGCCGGCTCCTGGCTCCTGGAGGAACATCTTCCCAGCCCAGGATGTTGGGAGAGCGCAGGGGATGATTTGTGCTGAAGCACGGGGTGGGCCGGGGCCGAGGGCGCCATAGATCACGTAGCCGAGGACGACGCGACGCCGGGGCACTGCAGCTCTGCAGGCGGGAAGAATTGTTCCAGGGAAACAACAGGAAAATGTTGTGCCAAAAGAAAAGGAAATGTTCTTTTGCACGGTTATCCCACCGAATGCTTTATCCGATTAGCTCCCTTGTCTGTTCAGTTCTTTCTTGGGAGACCCACTAGATAAGTGCTGTGTCTGTACTCCCCAGGAGTTGCAACCCAGCCTCAGTAGGCACACACACACAGGTCCTATAGTATATAAATACTTCTGTAGAGTTTGGTTTAGATCTGATGTGAAGCCTCTTTCACTTTACTGGCTGGACTACCATCAACCACACGATGATCTAGTATATTACTTACGCCATATTTTCAACTTTTTTATTAATTCTTCCCTCAGGAAATGTATATGTGAAAAAATAGAGGACGCTGGCATTGTTTCGTTACCAAACAATGGTAAAAAAAAATACTAACATAATAACACTGCAACATGGGACAGAGGGCATCACAGAACTAGAGTTGGTAATATGAGACAACAGGACTGCACACACCAGACGTACATAGAACAGCTGGTATCACACACACACACACTCACTCACACACACACACTCACTATCACACACTTACACAAACATAAGCATATGGGCATACACATGGACATGCATTGTCAGGAATTCCAGTGTTCCAGGAATTCCAGAGTGGTGTCTTATCCTGTTGTGTGTATTCCTTTAGGTTCTGTTGTGCTTGCACGTGTGGATTGTGTTTCGTAAGGCCATGCGCCTCCTGTTTGTATTATTGAAGCTACGCACTGTTGGCTCCGCCCCTCACCCGGCGTATTTAAACTCGGTGATTCTCGGTGTTCAGTGCGAGGTTGTCGCTGAGTGTCGCCAGAGCCATCAATCGGTCAGTGCATTGGTGAGTCTGTTAGTTTGGTTCACGTGTCTGTTTTTGGACTACGTTTTTGTCGGCTGGATGTTTTTGAGGGCTGTTTGCCTGGCTGTTTAATTTTCATCTCTGCCCTGGATTACATCTTGTTTTTGATTTCTGACTGGATGTGGTGATCCTTGAATAAACTTTTTTGAGCTAACTCTGCGAGTGAGTCCTTACCCCTATTACCGCTAACCAGACATGCATACACAAAGATTCACACACAAACACTCACGCAGACATTCACACCACAGGTACACAATATGATGCACATTTACAGATGCACACACACACACACCGCGGTTGCATGCAAGCACAGGGAATAACAGATATAGATACATAGACACATAAGTATATGCACTACAGTAAATGGAAGAGTAATGCCAGTTTCTCTTTTAGTGGGTCATATTACAGTGTTTAGAAACTGCTGTGGCTGCGGTGGTGGTGGTGGTGGTGGTGCGGTGGTGGCTGCCGGCGGTGGTGGTTGTTGTTTGTTGTTTGTGAGCCGTTGCGGGTGGCCTTGCCTCCATAAACAGGGCTTCCCACAGGAGAGTTGGTGTGCTGGGGGAGCCGGTGGCCCACAGTGGTCTCTCTGAGGAGAGAGAGAGAGCAAAATGGAGGTCCAGTCTCCTTGCTGGCTCGTTAAAGGTGACTTCATCTCCAGCCAATTAACTGTGTTGTTATATTTTGAGCTATTAATCTAAAAGTGATTTATGTCTTCATAATGAGCCAAATGCGGGTTGTTGTTTTTTTTACCTGTTAAATAGAGGCTGTCGATGTCAGCTATGCTGCTGTTTTTGGAAATATCCTAATTATTGGAAGTAATTGCACATCATTTTTGCACCGTCGGGAAAATAAAGTGCGGTGTAATGAAGCGCAAGTATTTGGTTTAGCCTTCAAAAGGATAATACAGTTGCAGTGTCGATCTTTTTGATTCCTTTCAACTTGTCTTACCCTTAGAACCAATTTAGATCAACGATTCATGACGGGCCGAAACTGTTTTAGAACGTCAAAGAGAAAGTTGCAGAGGTGTGTGTGTGTGTGTGTGGGGGGGGGGGGGGGGGGGGGACTCATCTCCTGGCTGATTTCCTGGCTTGTTCATCCCATGAAGAAGACATCACAATAAAACTAACATTGTGTGTCAATATGTTTGTTTGCTTGTAATGCTACTATTATTATGTATGTAAATGACGGCACCCATTGCACTCCTAACCATCGGTGGAAGGAGGGCTCTCCCGCACTGCGTTCTGTCAAGTTTTAATATCTTCTTATTTTTTTTTATATATTTACATTTTAATATCATCCCTGATATTAAGGTGTGCACAATGCTTACCCTTGGAGGTTTGGTTAGGCCTGTGAAGCCCTTTGAGACTTTAACTGTGCCTCAGGTTTATACAAATAAAATGTGACTTCATCTGTAAACTCTTCTGATTGTCAATTCATTCATTTCAATCAGCTGTTTGAAGAACAGCTGTGCCTTTGCAACTGCTGTACTAAATCTTATTCTAATAAAATAAAGAACGCCATTCGCTCAATTAGAAAAGCCATTTAATTTGTTTAGAAAAAAGACGAATCATTGTCGTTGATGTACAATAGATCACAATTACGTCACAGCAGGAGCCTGGTGGCAGAAGATAGTGTAAAGAGATACAGAGACGGTTGGAATAATCAACGCAAAACATGGACCAAATGTCTTTTTGTGCCGTCGGCTGTCAGAATATAAATGGCAAAAAAGATTGCCTTCATTTTTATCGCATTCCATCCCCAAAGAACCCCTTCAACGCTAAACGGAGACATTTGTAAGCCATTAAAATAACAGACTGGATAGTCTGTCATTCCCGTCCCTGCAGTGCCCATTTAAGTTAAGGGTTTCTCCAGTCGCTGACAATCAGGCAAAGAGATACAATTAATAAAGCAACCGTTATGAACAGATTAGTATTGTTAACTAAACTGAGAAACAGGCAGAATATTTACCGACGTCAGCAAACAGCATGTTGACAAACCAAAATGCCTATGGTTGATAACATCATTCAGTTTGAATGATGTCATAATATGCAACTGGTAATATGCAACTATGCCAAATGGTACTATGATATACCTATCTTAAAAATGACAACATATCAGAAGAACTCCTTAACTTAGAACCTAACTAAGTTAAGTTGCAGATCCTGCCTGGGTATAATATTGTAGAGAGCAATGGTATTTTGCAGGGGAGCAATCAATAGATCCAAAAAGCCCAGACTTTATTCAATCACACAAGGCGGTACTAGTTTTCAAGAACTGCTGTGTTTTGACTGTGTGCTATTATATGTTGACTTATTAATTTATCTGTAGTATTTGTGGTTGTGATGTTGTTGACATAGAAGGAGAAAGAGGGCAGCAACAACCACCCTGCAAGTCATCTCGGCCTGACTTCACAGCAGCTCAGGTGTCTTCCACCGTTCTGTCAGATTCCAGCTCCCGGACTGCCAACGGAAGTGTTGTACCGGTAAGTGTTTCACTTGTGCAATTGGTTCCGTCCTCCTTTGTGATACGACAGCAGAGTCTTGGATGGGCCCATCTCTGCCTGTTTCCTGGATCAGCCTTGAGCCAGGTGTGTGCAATGTCACTTGTTCTCAAACATGGGGGTTGTGGGAGCAGTCCACTGCCTTAGCAATTATTCTCTTCTTTACCCTTGAATGAGTCATGTTGCACATGATGAAGACCCTGGGGTCCTAATACACAGTGGAAATAGAGAACTGAAGTGCATTTATTTTTATTTTTGCAAAGAAGTAGTTCGTTTTCTCTTTCAGATCAAAATGATGCAGTGATCCAGTTCATGGTGAACTGAAACCCAGGCATGACCAACTTCCGGCGGAATGTGTCCACTTGCGCACCAAATGCCCCATACTGGTCGCTTTCTACTCTGCAGGAATGCCTGCTAGCCCCTAGTCTGGCTGACTGGATGTAGACTGTGGGGAAAGGCTTGCCATTGGTGAACTGTTTCAGTCAGGATTCTTCTCCCCTTCTGTTTCCCGCGTGTTCATGTTTTCAAAGTCGTGTCCCAATATAAAACATTGAGAACAACCCTGAGGTCGCAAAATACACACTGAAAACCTACACGCTGAAAACGTATTTTCCGTGTTACGTGGCGTTTTCTTTTGCAGGGATTTTGCCATCTTAATGCCAGGGCTCGCCTCCCCACGTGCACATTTTCCACCAAAACCAGTCCCTCCCGACACGATTTTGCAAGGGCCTAAGATGATGTGATTATTTTAAAGAAATACAAACAAGACTGTGTTTTTTTTCCCCCTATCCCAGAATCATAATGGTTTCAGCCAGAACTTTCTCCAGCCAAACAAAGTGTGGAGATTGGTCTGGCTTTGCAAGACCTAGCCTAACCCAAGCACCGCTGATTTGCGTGCGAGGCCTCTCGGCTCTCCCAGGTCATCATCTGTGACCTGTCAACTGGTCTATTTTAAGTTTGGAAGTTAAATTAGGAAGCCACATACTCAACTACCAGAAAGACAAATGCAGTCATAATGGGGGTTTTTTAAAGACAACTCTGTTAATCACATTTATACGGTAAAGCTGAACGCTGTAACGAACATTGAAAAAACACTTAACATTTTATCACAATAAATAGAACAACAATACAGAGACAAGCTGTCAAGACACAGCCTCCCCCCCCAACCCCCCCCTACAAAATCCATCACCATTATTTACACCACACCAAAGTGGTCCATTCAGGAAAAACCAAGAATGTTAACATAAATCAGTGTTGACATTGTACCCACATTATAGTTATACATAATAGTCACACATTGTAAGATATCAGCCCGTACATTCTGTTTGTATTAACATGAAGATTAAACCGTTAGACATTAACCATTCCCTTTGACTTCTCCCCGTCGAGCTGCATGTTCACCCAGTTCACCCAGTTCACCCATATCGTTCAGTTCAACAGAACCATATACTGTGGCGTGACGGCCTAGGGAGGAGAATCAGGCTTTGTTCCCCACCTTCATCCGACGCCGACCTATGCCTTGTGGTACGACGATCAATTGAGTTGTAATCACCAATAGTAGCATCTGTCAGAGATCTCTATCTCCACCCGGATGGAGTATTAGATAATGTTTTTTTATCGGCACGATTGACTGTTAAGATCTGCGCTTGTACCAAGGATACACAAGGGTATTTGGAGCCGGGGTTACACCAGAACAGTAGCTTATCGGCGCGAGAACTCTGAGACGGACAGTGTGTAGTTAGAGGTTGTTCCTATCAGGGAAGGCTGGGTCCTTGAAAGAAAATGCACATTCACCCATTCATCCACCGCCGTCGGTGGATGAAGGGGTGAATGTGAGGCAACTGTAAAGCACTTCTGAGAAAAGAAAGCTATATAAATGCAATCTTGATGAAATCACTTTCTGAATCCAACCCGACGTAGGCTGCTGTTATGCATGTTCCCCAACCCGTGTGTTTGGGAGGAGAGCTATAGGGGTGAGGTGGCCGCTGAGACCATGTCGGCCCTCACCATGCAAAGCGTGTCTACAGATGATGGAATCGCTGCCCCCCCCCCCCCGTTGCACACACACTTCGTATTAAAGGGCTGTCGAGGCATTAAGCTCAACCGCAAACCAAACAACACCAAGAGCCTCGCGCGATATCACAGCGCAGCAGTGCATTATTATATATACGATGTTGACGACACATACTTCAGTGTGATGGGTACAGAACGCCGGGCCAAAGCATAGCCGGCGGCGTGTGTCACAGTTTGTTTGTGCCACTAAACTTTTGTATAAAGTATAAAGCCACTGCATCCGACAGCAGTGTGCCTCAGAAAGGGTCCAGCAACTTTTGCCGAGCAACTTTTTAGCCTCGACAAACGTTTTTTTTTTTTTCTCTCTCTCCAAGTCTCCACTCACATTCAATAGCGGCTGATCAACGCTGATCACCCTCACGCACACACACACACACACACAACACACACACACCTCTGAACCAAAGTGTGTGTGTGTGTGTGTGTGTGGATGAGAGCAGAGAGGGGCATTTGTTGTGGAACTCATTTGCAAACGCTCGTAAGGAAAACAAACACACATTCGGTAACGTAAAGAGACATAATCATTCACGCCGTGGCCTATAAATTCTTGGCCGGTTGTTTTAGTACTGCTGACTTGGAAGGATACCTTGTAAGCATTTCCGCGCACCAGACATGCTTAATGTTGCCCATTATGGTGACTAATTGAATATTTGTCTGTTTCTAATGAGCTGCACAGTACTCTGGATCGTGCACAATCCTATACCCGCCGCCTGCCTGCTCTCTGTGGTGTGTGTGTGTGTGTGTGTGTGTGTGGTGTGTGTGTTTCTGTATACATAAGAGTGTGTGTGTGTCGTCGAAGTACAACGCAGCAATCCACCATTGGTCTTTATCAGCTCACTGGGCTGCACAGGAGGAGGAGGAGGAGGTAGTGGTGGAGTTAGGACTGCAGTAGCTGAAATAAAGGTCTGTTTTTTTGGTTCACTCGATAACTAACTGAAGTACTAGTAAAATGCCCCCCCCCCCTGTTCTTCTGAATGTAACGGAGCAAATAAGATTTAAAATAATAAGAATAAAGCGGAGCGAGGGGCAGGGAGGAGCTGGCTATGCTTGGTGTACTCGCCTGTTTCGTAAGCATTTTGTTCTATAATGCAGGCTTGTCTTTCTGTGTAGTTTTATCATTTTTATTGTCTATTTGTGTTTGCGCCCTGGTTAATTTTAATATCTTACTGTTTTTATGTCGTTTTTATTGTTTTTATATTGTTATTTCCTGCTTTTGCACAAAATGTCTCATCGTGCGTACCTTGTAGCCCTGGTTTTTGAAAGGCGCTTTCTAAATACAATGTCCTTCCTCGCTTAGTGACGTCTTTTCACTTAAGTATTAAATCCGCACACACACACACACACACACACACACACACACGCAGCGGGAAGAGCTTTTCCTTTTTACAAACAATATTGATTCAGCAGTTTATCCAACCTGGCATTCGTCCTTGACTATCGGGGCACAAAAGTTGTTTATCAAGTGTGAATGAACGTATGTGCACGCGCATGTATGTGTGTGTGTGTGTGTGTGTGTGTGTGTGTGTAGAAGTTGTTCACTGAGTGTGTTGTTTTTCATTTTCTCTTTTCTCTCTCCCTCTGTGTGTGTGTGTGTGTGTGTGTGTGTGTGTGTGTGTGTGTGTGTGTGTGTGTGTGTGTGTGTGTGTGTGTGTGTGTGTGTGTGTGTGTGTGTGTGTGTGTGTGTGTGTGTGTGTGTGTGTGTGTGTGGTGTTTGTGAGAGCTAGAGAGAGAGAGAAAGACACACACACACACATGCTCACCTCCAGCGAGAGAGAGGGGGAGAGA
>PIJE02000947.1:161477-172345 GCA_002895965.2 Coryphaenoides rupestris | reverse complement strand
TCATCGTGCGTACCTTGTAGCCCTGGGCGCTTTCTAAATACAATGTCCTTCCTCGCATAGTGACAGTCTTTTCACTTAAGTATTATCCACATCAGTGCGATACCCCGCCCACTTCCCCACCCACCACCCCTCCTTCCTCCCTTTTCCGTCTCCAGATTTAATAATTTATTTTATTTAATAAGACGCATAAGCATTGCTATCACGGTCACAGCCTCATTAAAACGAAGCTCTCCTTTATCGCGTGGAGGCTGTGCTGAACGTCAATCAATACTATACTTATTGATCTCAGTGAAATGATTTGATCAGCTGGTTAATAAAAGGTCGATCTTTTAGTCTCGGAAGCTTTGTAAAAAGAAAAAGAAAGAAAAGAGATTTATCTCCTCTGTCCTTGCCCTGTTACCTTGATTCAGGGACGACAATAATATAAAAAAAAAACCTGGCACACAGCTAACATACTGTATGCATACATTTGTATTCAGAAATTAATTCAAACACGCACACACACACGCACACACACACACGCACACACACGCGCAGCGGGAAGAGCTTTTCCTTTTTACAAACAATATTGATTCAGCAGTTTATCCAACCTGGCATTCGTCCTTGACTATCGGGGCACAAAAGTTGTTTATCAAGTGTGAATGAACGTATGTGCACGCGCATGTATGTGTGTGTGTGTGTGTGTGTGTGTGTGTGTGTAGAAGTTGTTCACTGAGTGTGTTGTTTTTCATTTTCTCTTTTCTACTCTCCCTCTGTGTGTGTGTGTGTGTGTGTGTGTGTGTGTGTGTGTGTGTGTGTGTGTGTGTGTGTGTGTGTGTGTGTGTGTGTGTGTGTGTGTGTGTGTGTGTGTGTGTGTGTGTGTGTGTGTGTGTGTGTGTGTGTGTGTGTCTCTCTCTCTCTCTCTCTCTCTCTCTCTCTCTCTCTCTCTCTCTCTCTCTCTCTCAATACGTATTTCGTCAGATGCTGTCCCAGCACCAATGATAATCTCTGACCGAGGGAATCATTTCTCAGCACCCGGGAAGTGCTGAGGTCAGCAGGTGTTGTGTTGACAGAGGGGCAAGATGGTTTCCTGAGGCAGAAGACAGCTTCTTGTTTCATCTTCATTTACTTCGACGCACTCTACCTGCATGTGGATCGGACCACAATCATATCAATACTGATCCAAATGAGTTATTTGGATGCTGTGTTTATTGCACCAGATATTTGTGTGTGTGTGTGTGTGTGTGTGTGTGTGCGCGTGTGCGTGTGCATACGTATGGACACTCATGTGGCCTCGTGAGTTTAATTCATGTTTCTGTTTTCATAATGAAACCCCCAATGGAGGGACAGGCAGACTGTCAAAACGACAATAAGATGGACATGATGGAGAATGTGTACATACAGAGAGAAATGTAAAAACACTTCAACACAAAGTAATAAATGGCATCCATGACACCCACATCTACATCACGGGCACATTTCATCATCATGAAATTCAATTTGTGATGTTGTTCCGCATGCTATTCCTCCTTAGTCTGTTGTTGATTCAATAGGTGAGAGACATATTTTCATGAGCGAAACGTCGGCATTTGCTGACTTTCACTGAACAGTCCCAAAACGAATTGAGGTGTTTTGGAAATATGTTTGTTGGCTACTGTTTTCTAAATAAAAACCTGATTAAAGTATATTAAATGATTATATTTCTGTCTGTCCTCCTCTATGTCTGCTTCTGTGTCCGTCAAGCGGTCCATTGACCATTCTGCCAACAGAACATATTCCCAGATCACGATGTATTTAAAACTGATTTAAAACTGCAAGGCAGGTGCTTACAGTAACCTATTTATTCATAAGAAAATTGTTTAGTTTGATAATTTCTCAACGTCGCAGTGCAATTGATCTTTTTTTTGCAGACTGGTAGGGGGAGTTATGCGTTTGATTCGGTTAGAGTGCATAGTCTGCCCCCTAGTGGTCAGAAATCAATGAATGCAACTTTCATTTATATAAATACCATACGAATAAGCAGTATAGCTTACGCAGTGGGTTTGTGTGTATGTGTGCGTCAAACGATGTAACCAAAGTCAGTTATAGGTCTCCGTTACCCAATGTAAACCACTTTACACGTCACCGTGGAAGAGTTTGTCATTCATCCAGGAGATCTGGATCGTATCCACTCTCTCTATTCACGCTTTGCTTTCATGAATCAATCAAATTTTTTTCCCCCTGCTAGGTTTGTTAAGGTAATTATCCAAGCCAAATGGAATGTCTCTCAGCCCTAAAATCAAATTCATTAAGTTGGCTCTCATATCAGCAAGTGTGCTACCAGCTTAATACATCTCCCTGGTCGTGGTCATACTGTGCTCATTCTTGGAGACAGTGCTCCATTTTAAATCCAGGATGGAGATTTGTATCCTGGAGTTAAGTCTTCATATCCATACAGTGATTGCTTTGGAAATTATCTCAATGACTAGGCCCATAAATTACTCCTCCCGCGAGGCGGGTTTTTACTGCTGAAAGATATGCACTCAGTGAGCCAAATGTAATGGGGCCTTGGATTTGGGCATTTTCTGTATATACTTTGAATAATTCTCGTCATTATTTCCCAGTCACCTGAAAAATAAATGGGTGGGCAAGGTTCTTTTCTGCACGGTGATATGTAATGATATTGATATGTAAAAGATATTGACACTTCAAACAGGGTTGTTTTTTGTTTCGTTTTTAAAGACGTTCCCAACATCCCTTTGAGAATGGTGATTCACACAGCCGTGTCCTGCCGGGAGTGGTTTGCGATACTTAAAAGCCTTTCGGCCGATAATATGTCTTTCGTGCACGTGCACACACACACATGCATGCGCGCATACACACACACACACACACACACAGAAATACTCACAATCACTCAAGAAGACAACGCTCACACGCCTGCGCTCAAACCGTTGGGGCGGGGGTCCGGATGTCTGTGCGACGCAGCCTCAGAAAAAAAAGAAAAGTTCTATGAAAAAAACCCCCAAAAAAACATAAGGTGGGAGAACTAGTGGGAGACTCAATAATCAAGGCAGAGAGGGAGAGAGAGAGAGAGAGAGAGAGAGAGAGAGAGAGAGAGAGGAGAGAGGGAGAGAGAGAGAGAGGAGAGGAGAGAGGGAGAGGAAGAGAGGGAGAGAGGGAGAGGAGAGGAGAGGAAGAGAGAGAGAGGGAGGAGAGAGAGAGAGAGAGAGAGAGAGAGAGAGAGAGAGAGAGAGAGAGAGAGGAGAGGAGAGAGAGAGAGAGAGAGAGAGAGAGAGAGAGGAAGAGGGAGAGAGCGAGAGCGAGAGAACAGAGCTCGGTGGCTGTGATGTGAGAAAGGCAATGATGGAACCATCTGGAAGCCCTGACAAGTGGAGGGGAGAATGGGGGAGGCTGATAATGACAAGTTGTAAAGTGGGAATAGAAGAAAAAGGTAGTAGGGGGTAGGAGGGCGACGCGTTCTGGTTATTTCCGCGTCACCTTCCAAATAGCCAAGTATTTTACATGGCTACTTCCCCGCTGGAAAATGTTTTTTGTTCACTATGCTCGATTTTTCCTTTGATAGGAGAAAAATGGCCGATTTTTCAACTCGGCAGGGGAGTTAAGCGGATGATGAGGGAGTGCCTGTACATATGTGTGTGTGTGTGTGTGTGTGTGTATGTGTGTGGTGTGTGTGTCTGTGTGGTGTGTCTGTGTGTGTGTTGCGTTGAGAGAAACTGAAATAGACTACCGATGATGATGATGATGATGATGATGATGATGAGGTACGTCTACTGATGAGGTGCAGCCGCTGAGTCGCCATGACATCGGGTGTCACCGCGAGGCGAGCCGCGCGCTCTCTCAAGCCGGCGGTCTCAATAAGGAGTCACAATTTGAGGCTGATGACGAGTCAGACCTTGTCGTCGACAGACCCTCCGCTCTCATCTCCATCGTGTTTCTCTTCATGTCGCTCAGGCGGAACGGCTTTGCAGTCGAACACTTTGACCTTCCGCCTTCTCACGGGTCAACGACGCAAGACAGAAATTATTAATTTTTTGTGTATTTGTCAGACAAAATTTCTGTCGTCAAACTCAATAACTCTGGACTGTTTACATCTGTTCACTGACGTGCTCTGTCGCTATCAAATAAACAAACAAATAAATAAATGAATACACTTTGCCAGTTGACAGCGTTAACATTAGCATAATGGTGTTATTTTCCTAATTTCCCCAGTGTTAACCAACAGTATATATTTACATATATTTAAAAAATGATTATAACAATTATTTAAAAGATAAACTGAAGGGGATAAAAACCCAAAACAAAACCAGAAAGTTCTGCATTGAAAATGCAATTATTTCTCAATTAATGACGTAGGTGTACAGTGCAGCAGCCTCATGAAGCAGGCATTAGGAGACAGAGACCCAGTGTGTCTCACCGCTAGTGTGTTAGTGTTTTATTTCCACAGCTTTGCCATCTCTACCGAGCATTTTCTCCCCACCTTGATGTATGAGAGATGCTGAGATACATACACCCCAAGGGGATCAATTAGACCTCTATTTTCCAGTTTCCACACCTCCTTAAACTGGAGGAAGGGGGCGGGGGGCCGGTGGGTATCAAACCAAGGACCACAAAATCCACTATTGCACACACACACACACACACACACACACAAACACACACACACACACACACACACACACACACACACACAGAGTCACACACAAACACACAGAGCATTTCCACCTCTCCTCGCCCAATTAAGGCCGTCTTCAATAGAGTGTGTTAACACCTTTAAGAGGGCTAAAGACACAAGCGGTGTCCTGAACCGAGGGTTTGACTCCGCCACTGCTTAAGCTCAAGCCACAGGGGGGTTGACGCTCCAGAAACACAACATCCAGGCAATTGTGGGCAGAGCTACACGTGGCTCGCGGCTAACCGCGGCTAACTTCAAAATGAACTGCAGTGTTTTTTAAGGGGGCCTCTGGGGTTGTTGATAGGATGACAAGTCATCGTATCGATCATATTTCCGTCTGTCGTTCTAATAATAGAAAAATATGATTATAATATTACAGTAAACACTTGGTGTGATCTCACGTGATGTGAATTTCCCTTTTGTCTTGAAATCGCAAATTGTTATATCGAAATACCGTAAGATACGTAAGTATGGGAAACATAAGGTACTAATGTATAAGTAAGAATCAATGCATTCTGAGCTCCGTGGGTTGAGACAATAACAATCAGAAACTAATGTTAGTTCTAATCATGATTAAACCTTGTTCACATTTAAAAAAGCTATGAAATATATATCATTTTTAATTATCCACCCTTACATGTCACTTTGTTCCTTTTTCCCGCGAAATCCGATCCGATATATAAGAGAAATATAAGAGAAATCATCAAAAGCTGTTCTACACAACAGAGAGAGTCGGGGAAGCTCTCATGTTTTAACTTCAACCACAACCTGCTCACAACCTGGTGATTTAAAGTGATTTGTGCTGTAAAATCCTACATGTAGTCCCTGAACGGATTCATTATTCTTAAATACAGGACCTTTAAATGCAACTTTAATGTAACCTCTCACTTCCTGAATGTCAATGTACTGTACGTCCACTCAAACCACAGAGAATTGCCTGCACAACACCGCAGCCAACTTGAAGCAGTCCTTGATGGTGTGTCTGTTGGACATTTAGATAAACAGAGGAGATGGATCTGAGATGGTTATGATTGGACCTGGTGCATAGGATGCAGACAAAGATAGACGGTTGCATCCACGGTCATTCAGTGGTGAGCAGCCATGCAGCAGGCTATGAGAGAGCAGCATCTCCATAGCATCTCAGCCACTAGATTAATGACTGCAGTGGACCAAAAGCATTGGCAAGCAGTAACCCACAGTTTTCCCATCCTAATAACTTGAATATACGACAACAACAACAACAACAACAACAACACTATCTATATTTTGTATACTTACGTGGTTTGAACAACAAGTTCGTAAGTCCCTGGAACGGGATGCAGAAAGGGAAAGTGTTCTATATTTATTCGTTTTTTTTCTTTACAATGCCCCACGGGGACCGCCGGCGCATATATCTTATTTGCCTCTGATTATTTTTGCAAATTCAGCCATCTTTTATCGCCATACCTTTAATAGTATCAAAGCTCTGGCATATTCTCAGAGGAGCGTGTAAATTACTTATGCAGTCGCGGTGTGCAGCGGGCCATTCTCACGCGAGATTTATACCTTTGGTCGTCTTAATTATGTCTGCCTTTTATTTGCTCTGTAAAGCCGGCATCACAGAGCCCATAACAAGTGTGATTCTCCAGTAATAAATCTCAAGGATTGGATTGGAGGTGATGGCTTTAGACCCTTCCTGCCAATAGACTTTCCCTTTTTTTTTTTCGCCCCCCCCCTCTCTCTATTCACGCTGTAGCACTATCTCCATCTACGTTGCATTGTGTCCGGTTTCTCGTCCGTCTCTTGTTACTGTTAATTTAGCCTCCGTATCGCTCGCGCTCTCTCGTCTCCTCGTTGTCTCCATCTAAATGAACACATCCTCACATGTTCCTCTAAATTTAGATTGCTCTGTTTTGTTCATCGCCTCTTTGTTTGTATCTCCTCTCCAGCATGCCTCATATTTCCTCCGTTCTTTTCCGGTTTCCCACCGTATATCTCGTACCGCGGACCTCTCTCCTCCTTCGGGCCGAGTCATAACTCTCGCTGACCGATTTACATCCTCCCTCCTCCCTTTAGCAAAGCCCTCTTCTCCTCTGTCAATACACGGCGCACCGCACCAACCTCCCCCCAAGCCCCTTTAACCCCCACGCTCCCTCCGTGGCGTTCAGGGGGGGGGGGGGGGCATGCAAGTATACCCACTCTGCACCTGACGCGCCGTCCAAAGTGTGTAAATTCACACATTTTCAGTTGCTATCCTCGTTTTTTTTTTTTGCGGAGGATTAACATACCCCGAAGTAAATAGCAAAAGAAAATGAATATAGTCATACCCAGAAGAAAGATAACACCTGGGCGACTGTTGTGTAGGTGAAATAATCAATGTGGATGCTACTGGGTGAGGGGGGACTGAGGCTAGAACAGCATACATTGAATATTTTGTTTCCCCCCCCGAAATAAATGTCATGTTCTAGAGTGGATATTATTATTAGTTGGTGGCCCTATAGTACAATAGGCCTTAGCACAAGATAAGAACCTTGATGCCGATCAGTGAAGTACAGCAAAGATAGAGATATTTTAGAACAGGTCAGTTTTAGGCAAAGTCTCCAAATAAAGACTCGAAATCCCATGCAAACCAAGGCAAACATGAACGTACAAAACGTCATGAGCAACGAAACAGGTGGACATCTCGAGAATGCGTTGACCCCTCTCTGGAACGATCAGAAGTTAAAGAATTGAATGACACCAAGCCAATCGTTCACAAGTGCACCGTACCACCAGACCACATGTACAATGTACGTAGTCAGACCCCACGCCCCAGCTCCAGCACTCCACACAACATCTTTGGCTGGCCGACTGGAACCACCTTCACTGAGAACAGGCAAACACATCGCTCTGCCAAGTCCCAACTCCTCTCTGTTCTGGCACCGCGGTGGTGGAACGAGCTCCTGGCTGACTTAAGGACGGCAGAGTCGCTCACCGGCTTCCGCAAGAGACTCAAAGCCAACGTGTTGGTCTCTACATAACCCCTCCCTCAAATACTTTGAGAGTTGAGTCTTCTCTTCTAGCCACGCACTAACTCGTGTGTTTGTATGTCTTGGCACTAAATAATAGTACTTTGTTTAGGATATTGTATGTTCTTAGATGCACTTAAAATGGTACTCTGCTCTTATCCCAGCTATTATGCAGGCAACCTAGCAATTATGAAACTCGTTCGATTAACCTTGCAACTATGAATGCTTGAAACCTGCTCAATTGTTATCTTTACCACAGCGATCTATTGATGTGTCTTTCGACTTGTAAGTTGCTTTGGATAAAAGCGTCGGCCAAGTGCCCTCAATGTAAATTAAAAAGTGTATGTACAAATGTAAACACCGTGGACAGTTTCAAAATGGTGCTCAGACTTTGGATTATAAGTTTTTTGTTCGTCTGTGTGATCAAACACGTCTTTGATGACCAAAACAACATTTTTTGGAAAAATAAAACTAAAGTTTGTTCTCGATGCTTCTTGGCCTCTAGATCAGCGAGTTCCCGCGCGTGGTTGAATGTGTATATACTATAACAGAGAAACCGCCTTTTTTTTGGAAAAACTTGAAAGGTTTGATATATTTACACATATCAACTCGAAGGAACTGTTGCTGTCAATCACGAGAGGATATGTGACGAGAGATAAAGCCTTTTGGTTGAAGAAGATGTACCAATAGCTACTCAGTCTTGCGAAAATGTTGGATTCAACAATGCTTTATTGATGAATGAATGAGTGAATTATAAAAAAAACACTTTTACAGAGGAGAGTTATATGTACGATTAGCTGTTCACCTGTGTGCACATATAATAGCTTTTAAATACAATGACCTCATTTATTCTTACAGCTTAATGTGTGGCAATTAGTGTAGAGATTTATCCCTGGGCATCAATGATAATTGTTAGCGTCTCACCCCTGACATAACAAATGAAGTCAAGTTAACAACATTTAGGTGCTAACAGGTGGTTAAGCTGCGCACACGGCGCCATATAACAACCAACAACCAATTCCCTCTCCTGTGTTTTTTTTTTCCCGTCCAACAGCCCTTCTCCCTAATTGTTTTGCGCATAATTAAACATTTAAATGTGGCAATTGAATTCAAAGGTCTCTTTGCACGAATGAGTGCCGCTATATAAATGGGTTATTTCCCCTTGGAGAGAGAGAAAGACAAGTTAGAAAATGAAGGGAGCTTAGAAGAAAGGTTTAAAAAAAAACGAATACATGCGAGCGGGAGGAAAAACCTGCGATTGGGAATAAAAGCTCATGTTGATGCATGCTGGAGCGGAGAGAGGGTCAAGGTATAATTACTTTTAAAAAATGTTTTCTCAATGGGCGGGGATAGAAACACATTTACCAGCACTTCAAACTTTTTAATTCCAGACTGAGAAGATACCTAGTTTTTTTTCTTGGTTACTCTTCATTCCCTCTTGTGCCACTATCTCTCCTCTTTCTCACATTAACAGCCTTAATTTTTCTACCAAGCACAAAAGGAGCTCAAATTCCTACTAAGCTTTTTTTTTTTTTTACGTTCACAGGAAAGGCCCCGGCGTCCACTGTTTCCATGAAGTAGCAGCAGTTTAAAGGGGAGAGAGGTCGATGCCTTGGGGTTCTACACATGAATCAAGTCCTGCCTACGTGGACTCATCGTGTTCCTGTTGGAGCCCAACCACGCACCCCCAATGTCATCTTCTCTCTCCACAACTCCAATAACAATAAGACACATTACTGCACTCTGGACAATGTCAATATGAAGACAAGGGCCCATGACGGATGATCAATAAAATAGAATGGACATATGTAATCAGACTCAGACTCAGAGTCATCGTATATGATGAATCCCGAATCTAATTGAGATGGAGTTTCAATGATCATGTTTAAATGTAATACACTGCGAAGTAGCGGCGGTTTACTAAGCATTGTTGAAAGGAGGTGACCAATGCCTCAAGATGGCGACACTACGATCGGTCAGTTTGCCTTCTCATCCTGTTTTTCATGTGTTTTGGCTTTATTTCTTCATTAACTTTAGGTCTTTACAGCCCACGCTTTCCAAACAAAACCTTTTTTTTTTTTTACCACTCTTCAATCACATCGTGGCCATCCACAAGGAGACAAAATTCAGTCACTGGACAACGAGCTGGGGCGACATCAAGGATGAAACGTCGATACCTTAGCAAATGTACAACATCCTATGTCCTGACCGTAACATGGCTGCGACCGATACCGGAACACGCGCTATCCAGCGGCCATAAATCCCATGCAGAGGGTGTGTCGGTACCGGTGGGCTGAGAGAGGGGGCACTCTCCCCGGTCTACAGGACATTTACACTGGGAGGTGCAGGACCAGGAGCCCAGAGAGATTATTCAGAACGACTCGGGCCACCCAAACAATGGCCTCTTCACCCTTCTGCTGAGGCTGGGGGGGAAGAGATCCGCTGTAATTGGGAGAGCAAACACAGAGGCTCAGTCGGAGCCTCTACCTCAGTGTCATACGGTTCCCGAATGAGGACTTTGCCTAAAGGGACTATGAGCTAACCCCCCCCCAGCAAGCTCACAAGCCCACAATAGACTCTCAGTACAGAACAGCATCACCACTGCTCCACACTGCACTGTACATTCAATACTGATTTTTGCACAGAGCCATCTGTACACATGTCTATCCAATGACATACACCGATATTAATGCTCTATTCTGTTTTAAATAGCACGTCTATTTCACCTGTTCAATCATATACTTATAATCATTGTGTATTAGTCATTTATTGTCTAAACACAGCCACGCTGGCAACATAATCATTTCACTGCAAGATGTAAATTTAATGAATTTGCATGTGACCCCTTGAACCCGCTGTTGGCCGGTCAGTGACATTTAGTTAAGAATTTAATTCACGGGCGACAATTAGCTCTTTCATTACCTAAAGAGCTAAACAGTACCTGCGTGACCACGGGCAAGGCACCTGACCCCTAATTTCGCATCGCCCAATCTCCATTTGCTATGTCACAGTTGGTATTTTCAGGAGAACTTGTTAAAAAAACAAGATGACAGCATTTCTGAGGCCTCATTATCCCCAATTGGCTGAGAGTTTGGAAAATGCGCAGTTTATTAAGGGAACCTCTGGTTGGAGTAGAATGTTAAATGTGATTCAGTTTCATTGGTCTTAAGTGGCACGGCGGCACACTGTGTCTGCTGCATCTCTGCTTCCTGCAGGAAACACACCGA